>JAGFNQ010006278.1:216352-247764 GCA_024364735.1 Boesenbergia rotunda | reverse complement strand
TGAGTTGTCTAGAGGCATAGGCAATAATCTTGCCATTCTGCATCAGCACTGCTCCAAGTCCTAATTTAGACGCATCACTATATATGTCAAAGCTGTCAGTGGTCTCTAGAAGAGTCAGGATGGGAGCACTAGTCAATCTTCTCTTTAATTCTGTAAAACTGTTCTCGCAGTCCTCTGCCCACTGCAACTTTTTGTTCTTTCTGGTAAGAGCTGTCAGTGGGGAGGCTATTATGGAGAAATTCTCTACGAACTTCCTGTAGTAACCGACTAGACCCAGAAAACTTCTGATCTCACTGGCATTCTTCGACCTGATCCAGTTACTTACTGCTTCTATTTTGCTGGGGTCTACCATCACCCCTTCCTTGGAGATGATGTGACCTAGAAAAGACACCTGATCAAGCCAGAATTCACATTTTGAGAATTTTGCATATAGCTGGCTTTGCTCAAGAATCTGCAATACTGTCCTGAGATGCTTAGCATGTTCCTCCTGAGTTCCTGAGTAGATAAGAATGTCATCAATAAAGATGATGACAAACTTATCTAAGTACTCCCTGAATACTCTGTTCATGAGGTCCATAAATGTCGTTGGAGCATTTGTGACCCCAAAAGGCATGACTACAAACTCATAGTGCCCATATCTGATTCTGAAAGCTGTCTTGGGGATATCACCCTCTCTAACTTTGACCTGGTGATAGCCGGATCTCAAATCTATCTTTGAGAAGACTGTGGATCCCTTTAGCTGATCGAACAAATCATCGATCCTGGGTAGAGGGTACCGGTTCTTAATGGTGACTTGATTCAAAGCTCGGTAATCTATACATAGGCGCATGGACCCGTCTTTCTTCTTCACGAACAACACTGGAGCTCCCCATGGTGAATGACTAGGGCGGATGAAGCCCTTGTCGAGTAACTCCTGTAGTTGCTCCTGAAGTTCTTTCAATTCTGCTGGAGCCATACGGTATGGTGCTTTTGAGATCGGATTTGTACCCGGAACGAGTTCGATCTCAAATTCAATCTCTCTGTCTGGTGCTAGGCCTGGTAGCTCATCAGGGAAAACTGCTGGGTAGTCGCATACCACTCGGACCTCTTCTAGCTTTTGGTCCTTCTCTCGCGTGGTATTGACTACATGTGCTAGAAATCCAGTACATCCAGTATTCAGCAGTTTCTGTGCTTTCATGGCTGAGAGAAATTTCTTGGCCTTCTTCTTCGGTTCTCCGATGTATTCAAACCGCTCTCCTGCCTTTGGTTGGAATACGACTTTCCTTTTTCGGCACTCTATGGAAGCGCCGTATTTGCTCAAGAAGTCCATCCCAAAAATGACATCATAGTCGGACATATTCAGTATTACCAGATCACAGTAAAGCTCTCTGTCTGAAATGCTGACTGGTATGGCACGGAGCCAGAGCGTAGATGCCATGATGTCTTTGGAGGGCAGAGTAGTCAGGAACTGACCACTAAGTACATCTGGAGGTACTGCTAGTTTTTCGGCGAATGCCCTGGATACATATGAATGGGTTGCCCCAGTATCGAAAAGTACAGATGCATGCAGGTTTAAAATACTAATCTGACCTGTAACAACTGTAGAGGCAGTGGCTACATCCTCTCTGGTCAGTGAGAAAACCCGTGCATTGGTAGTAGTTGGTGGAGCTTCTAATCTGCCTTGACTGATCTGAGGACCCTCTAGTGCAGTCTGCATCAGGTGAAGTTGGGCCGACTTACCTCCATACTGAATAGGCTGTGGGGGAGGTAAGTTGGCCTTGTTAGGGCATTGCTTGGCCGTATGCCCTTCCTGACCACAGGTGTAGCACCCTCGTGTGCCCAGGCGGCAGACTCCTGAGTGCTGTCTACCACACGTGGAACAGGTGGGATACTTAGTTTGCTTGTTGGCTGGCTCCCCTTTCGAATTGTTCCACTGCTTTCTTTTGCCTTGATTCTTTCCTTTCCAGTTAGAGTTGGAGCCCTGGGGTTTCTGAGTTCCTGTGCTACTGCCTTGGCCCTTATTCTCTGTCACGACTGTCTTCTGCTGCCGCATGCTATTCAGGTAATGCTCGGTGATCAGAGCACTGCTCACTAGTTCTTCTGAGGTTTGCGACCTATGGATGCCGCTGGCCACATTCAGTGCTATCTCTGGCCTTAGCATTTTGAGCATTAGCCTGACTCGCTCTCGTTTGGTGCTGACTAATTCGGGACACAGACGCGCCAACCTGTTGAATCTCTTCACGTCTTCCTCTACTGATAGGTTGCCCTGCTGAAATTTCGTGAACTCGTCGTAGTGGCGGTTTGTGATCCGCATGTGGAAGAATTCTTCAAAGAACTCTTCTTTAAAGCTAGCCCAGGTCATCTGATTGACTGGGCGTTTTATCTTGATACGCTCCCACCACATACGTGCGTCTCCGGCTAGGCAGAAGGAGGTGCACTTCACTTTCTCATGCTCTGGCCAGTTTAGGAGCTCCATGGTACTCTCTAGGGTCTTGAACCAAGCTTGGGCATCCCATGGTTCACTGGTGCCTGAGAAGGTCTCTGGCTTGATCTTCTACCACTGGATCAGATAAGCTTCCCTTTTTGCCCCTGTTGCTGGGGCTACTGGCATGTCTGGTGGGGTCGGCGCCACAGGTGGAACCTCCGTCACTATCGGCGTCTCCACCTGGGGCTCTGGGGTAACAGTGGGAGTAGCCTGCTGATTAGCTGTTAGAGCAGCAATTACTTACTGCTGTTCCGCTACTTGTCTCCGTAGTTGTGCTACTACCTCTGTCAGGTCCGCTGGAGGCACTGAGTGGTCTGCCTCCTGTTGAGGCTCAGTAACTGGTGCTCTCCTAGCTGAGCGTCCTCTTGCCATTATCTAAAATAGAAAAGGGTCCTACAGTTCATATTTTAAATTCTAAAACATGCCATCAGATATAAACTAAGGTATTAAACATGCTTCCGTTAAATGTAAACAAGAACTGACTAGAAAACAGATAGCATGAATAACATGTAAATACTATAATTCTGAAAGCAAGAAAATATAATAATGTGAGAGATACTCTTACTTAGAAGCTGCAGGTCTGATGCTGATGTGTGTGAGGAGGAAAGATGGAACTTGCTCTGATATCACTCTGTAACGACCCGCCTTCTGGTACTAAGTTTTAAGGCGGATCGCTACTACTAACTGACTAACTGGCTGGCTAATTACTGATTTCTGATAATGCTAAACCAACTGGGAGAATTTAAAATTTCTTATTTCGCTATTTACTGAACTAACAATTCATAATCATGTTTAAAATACTAACCAGCCAAAATAAAATAAAAACTTTAATTTTATTAGCTTGGCCAGGATTCGATCCTCCAACCTCTGCATTGCATTACTAAAGCACTAACCAACTGCTCTACACCAGTTTTGTTTTACACAGCACCAGTCGACTAATATATACCAGTCGACTGGTCGGGCCACCGAATGGTTCTGTGCCCGATACCAGTCGACTGGTGTTTTCCCAGTCGACTGGTAGTTCTGAAAACCCAGATTTCAGAGTTTAAGAATGTGCCAAAGTCGACCTATTCCATACCAAATGCTCCATAAATTCATATCTAAGCTTCCTAACAGATCTACAATGATTCTAGGGCATTTGATACATGTTTTTAGAGGGTTTCTAGCAGGAATAGCAACTTAGAAATCATAAAAGCGACATGTAGAAACATAAACATGAATGTGCCAAGTTTGTATCAACTTCTTATTGTAACTATTCATTTCCCATATCTAAAAGGATCCTTAGCTACTATATATCATTCTATATGGTGCATTAATCTTAGAACAAGCATATCTTAAGTATTTAGCATGTAGATCAAAAGTATCAAGTTCTTACTCCTAAAGCGTAAACATGGGTCTAAATTACCCTATCACAAGTAAATGACTCATGACATTCAAGCATTCACAAAACCAATATTAAGTCAGGTAAGTAAACTACTTCAAGCATACTAGGCACCACGAATACAAGTCTAATTAAGTTCATACATGGTTCACATAATATATTGCGGAATAACTAAAGATGCATAATAAAGACTGTTTCTATGCATTGTAAGTTCCGAAGACTTTTATTCCAACTCCACCATCACATACACTTTGCATCAAGTTCGCCGCCTCCGCTACTAGTGCATTCCTTTACCTGTATCTGTAGTATAAGGAAATGCAAACTAATAAGCATAAAGCTTAGTAAGTACCATCTAGCCTCAGAAAACTATGAAAGCTCGAATTATGCTTTTGTAAAACATGCTATGCACATACATGCTCATATCCATAAGTAATCATGCTAGGCTCATGCTAAAATACGTATCATAGAATGTCATGGCATATAACTGAGACATGACACATACTGAACTAGAATTGAAAAGTAAGCTATAGCATGACATACATATCTGAACTGGAACTGAAACTAACTAACATAAAACTAATTATTAAATTCACCACATGCTAATATGAATTTCTGAAAACTAAATACATATAGTAGGTGAAAGTAATAATCAACTGCTGTGGGCCCGGCAATGTACCAACTGTGCGCGCATCCCTAATAAACCCGAGGTAGCAAATCCCGAATCCATTAGGGTTCTACTAGGTTATCTAAATCTAGGGGCAACTAGGAGCCCATCCCATACTAGGTTATCTAAACCTAGAGGCAACTTGGAGCCTATCCCTGGACCGAAGTCTGGTACAATGCCAACTGAAAATAAAATAGTCCTTTATACTTTTCTTTCCTTTTCTGATTCTTGCTTTTACTAGGTTATCTAAACCTAGGGGCAACTAGGAGCCCATCCCGTTGGACCTTGGTCCCAATCAGAAACTGAAGCAAGAATTTCTATTCTTTAATGTTTTCTATAGCATTAACTGAACTGAACATTTTAACAACCACCTAACGTGCGTGCTTGTTCATAATTTATGTTTCTAATCGTAAAGCATAAATACAAGGAAATAAGGCATATGAAAAATCAACCGAAACTACTTATACTGCAGGTGAGGGATACTTACATCCTGCGCTAGGTTTTTCTTATGAATAAAATCTGAAATTCCCGAGGGAACATCGAACTTCGACGTTCTTCTTGCTCCTTGGCGTTCTCCTCGCGTCTACGAGAATTCTCGTAGAGAATAGGGCCTCTTGAGACCTTCCCTTTGCTTCCCCTTTGTCTTGGGTGGCAAGAGAAGAGGAGGGAAGGAGGAGGATACGCAAGAGAGGAAGAGGAGAAGAGGAGGGGGCGTCGGCGCACCTAGGCTCACGCAACCTCAAAACACCTCCTTTAATTCTTTAATTCCTTATTTATATTAAGTTATACAATAAACCCTAAGTTAAATACTAACTTTACCTTATTTATCCTTTGCTCTATTCTATTTCAACGAAAATAGATTAGCCCAGTTGGAAAGTCTTTCTCTTCTCATGGTATAGGTCCTGAGTTCAAACCCTATTTAAATTTTTTTACTGCGCATTCTGTTTTTATTCATTTTTGCTTTATTTGTCCATGGAAAAATTCTATAAAAATATCCATAAATTCAGAATTAATTCTAGGATATTTCTAAAATTAGGTTTGAGAATTTTCAGGCGTTACATGTTAAATGTTTCATATGCTTATGTTTTATGTCAAGAACCATGCCATGTTAGTATTTCATATGCTTAGGTTTTATATCAAGAACTTCTCTATGATAAGTACGTTATATGTTTTATTTTTTGTGACGTATGGTTTTGTTGAGTAGAAAAGGGTCTTACTAAGTCTATGTGCATATAGTTTTATTTTCTTATACTGCAGATCAAGCAAGAGGATATTAAGGGAAGCAGCAGGAGGGGCAAGAGTGTATGTGTGGCAGTGACATGACAAAGGAAAAAAAAGAAAAGATTCTCATATTTATACTTTGTCACATGTCTTATGTTTTGCATTGTCTTCTTAAGTTTCATGCTATACTTATGATAGTTATGCCTAAAGAATAACTTACTACTTATGTTGCTTATGGATGATTTATGTGATTTTCTTATCATGATGTTATGTATGATGTTAACATGCAAGTTACCATGTCACTATGTTTAGGAATGATAGTTAAGACATGACTACATAGTTCAAGTGTTAGTTGCATGTTTGTATAAAGTTTTAAATTATTCCGTTGCATTACGATGTTCATATGCCTATATGTATGTTGGCATAACGCCGCCTCTCGCCACACCGTAAGGTGTGGAAAAAGGCGGGCGTTACAAGGAATTTCCACACCTAACTTCCCAGAGTTAGAAATTTTCCACACCTAACTCTCCAAGTTAGGAATTTCCACACCTAACCCTCTAAGTTAGAAATTTTCTACACCTAACACTCCAAGTTAGGAATTTTTCACACCTAACCCTCCAAGTTAGGAATTTCCACACACCTAACTTCCCAAGTTAGGACTTTTCACCAAAACGAGCTTTTTAAAGCTTCTCTAAAGCTCCCCCTACACTGGACTTACAAAGGCTTTTTAAGAACTTCTCCAAGGTTCCCCTTACGCCAAGAATGGAGCAACCATGCTCCTCCTAAACTTAGGGTTTCTTGCAAAGGTGTGTTTGGTTTCCGTTTGGTTTCCCAAATTAAACCCAACACTTCTCCCCCTTTGCCTAACATAAAAAAGACTCCAACAATATCTCAATTATTGGATCTTTTAATTCCTAATGATCCTAAACACAGTGTACTAGCCCCCCATACACTCGCTTTCTATCATTTGGACACCAAACTAGTTGCTGATACACAAATCAGCCCTGGCCAGTCGACTGCCCCCCAGGGCAATCGACTGATACTCTGAATATCAGTTTTTCAGGCCAATTTCAGAATTGTTCCAGAAATTCCACAAATCTCCAAATTTTTTCAAATTTTGTGAAGAACATTGTGGTACCTATACCTACTTGGAAAAAATACATTCAACCATGTATCTATCACTATTTTCAAGTTTGACATAAAACCCAAAAATTTCCTATGAAAATTAAGGCAAACAAGGAGGCAACCTCCCCCTTAACCTATGTCTTCTCCCAATTTTTAATTTACCAATGTCAAGTTCTACTCAACTTGACACCATAACACCAAGGTTATGTTTCACTCAACTTAACACCACAAATTTCCCATGTCAAGTTAATCCTAACTTAACAATCAAGTTCTTCCCCTTTGTACACCATTAAAGGATTGCCCCAAGCAACCTTATCCCTAGTGCCAAAAAGAACTCAATAACACCCTAGAACAGTCTAAAAATTTACAAACACACTTGTTAGGACATACCCTATCCTAGAAAAATATGATTCCATGAAAGTATCAAGTGTGCTTGACTTTTGATATATCCCTCTAATTTCCTCAAAAGATGGTCATTTGTGTCAACTTTCAAATCTATCACTAATTCCATGTGTTTGTCAAAGCTAACCATTATAATTTGACACATGGAAATGTCCTCAATATTTTCTTTTTTTTTCTTATGCATTCTTAATATGACAAAATCCCCTTCTTCTTATCTTAATCCTAGATTCATATGGGAGACTTTCATATCCTTTTATTCATCCAGAGCTTATCATC
The DNA here is from genome assembly GCA_024364735.1 of Boesenbergia rotunda. Classification (NCBI taxonomy): domain Eukaryota; kingdom Viridiplantae; phylum Streptophyta; class Magnoliopsida; order Zingiberales; family Zingiberaceae; genus Boesenbergia; species Boesenbergia rotunda. The sequence goes on along the minus strand of JAGFNQ010006278.1, from coordinate 240,231 downwards.
CAATATCATCCAATGAATTTTAAGCACTCCTCAATCTTCCTTAAAATTTTGTGATATCAATAAAGTCTTATCCCATACAATCAGCTTTCAATCATGAAGTAAACCTTTATTCAAGGAATATGACAACATAAACAAGGATTTTAATTCAATGTCATATCCTATCATCCAATTACAATTTATGAATTTTAACCATATAATGACATAAATTCTCATAAGGCAATATGACCCTTTCCTATGATTTCAATTTTGCAATTTTGATCATCCAATATGCCTTTTCAACTCTAACCCTAATGGATCAGTCGACTGCCCCTGTGTTAGTCGACTGCTAAAATGAACAGAGAGTTTCCAGGGTTGAATTCACTCGGATCAGTCGACTGCACCCCAGGGCAGTCGACTGGTACCTGAATTTCAGGTTTTCAGCCTAATTTCAGAAATGCCTAGATAATTCTACAAATCTCCAAAAAATTTGAAATTTCATGGGGGAGATCTGTGGATCCTATATCTACTTGGAAAAAATATGTTTCCAAATAAATATACTCCAAATCCCAAGATTAACATAAAACTCAACCTTTTCTAAATTGTATCATTTAGTCCTCTCCCAAAAAGTCCTAATTGTGGTTTATTCTCAATATTTCTTCTCATATTTGATCATAATTCATTTCTAGCACTGAATTATATGGTAAAACCTATTAAACCTTGATTTTATCGAATATACTCCTATTTTCATCTTTTTCTCCCTAAAACTCCTTTTAATGTGCCAATTCTCTAGGATTAAGACTTACCCTAGTATTCTAATCCCTTTGGCACACTACATCTAATTTCCTAGGAGAAAATCTCTTGAGATCCATTTACCATGGACCCCAAAGGCTCCTAGAGCTCCCCCTTGAGCTCTTAGCCTTAACCACTTCCCTAGGTGACTCAATCCACACTAGGCCACACCGGTGAGCCCCCGGTGATTCTTGGCCTACAAATCTAACCTTTTTAACCTTGGACACCTTGTCCTTGGTTAAGTCATTCTCTTTCCCTTTGAATGACACCCCCTTGCCATCCTTGGACTTCTCCTTCTTGCCATGATCATATGCCTTCCCAGCATATTTCTTTTTGTTGGCATTGGAGACCCTAGACCGGTAACCCAAACTCGATCTATCATAGTTGGGTTTTATACTACCCAACACCATGTCTAACCCCTTTGATCCAACTGTGAATCTTTCTAGGGTCTTTTCCAATTTATCAAGGCTTGCCCTCAAGGCTTGATTTTCCCTTTCCAAGTTTCTAACCTTAGTGCCCATGTGTCCACTTTGGACATTCCTAGACCTATCCGCCTTTCTAGACATATGCCTCCCCTTCTTGGTATTTATGCCTTGATCCTTAGGTCCTAAGGTCTTGGTTTTTCATGATGCATACTTTTCCTAGGGTTTTGATTTACCTTGTTAACCCTAGTCCTATCATTATATCTAAATCCAAAATTATGCACAAGTAAGTAATTTTCATGATTTCTAGCATGCATGGATGAATAATTTGCATGATTTTTAATATGCATGGAGGAAATCAAATTAGAATTACATTTTAACTTAGGGTTAGGAATTATCTCTCTTACCCTTGAAGTTCCCCCTTGATGTGATCTTTGCTTCTTCCTTTCCTCCTTCTCCCATCTTCTTAGATACTCCATTTTCTTTAGCTTTTCACTCCTTGGGCATTTCGTGTGGTAGTGTCCTAACTCGCCACACGTGAAGCATCTGATTCTCTTCTTCTTCTCTTGGGCTTCTCCAATCCTACAACCCACGTTAGATTTAAAAGAATTTGAAATGTGTTTAGATTTTACCTCCTTTTTACCTAGTGGGCACTTGCCCTTGTAGTGCCCCTTTTCATTGCACCCAAAGCATACAATGTGGTCTTTAGTCCTTGCTTTGGTGGAGGTAGAGACTAGGTTGACTTCTTCTTCAACCTTGGATGAAGTGGATGCTTCCTCTTCTTCTCTTGATGAGGTGGATGACTCCTCACTTGATTGCACCATTTCAATTGATGAAGTTGATAATTCCTCTTTCTCTTGTTCTTCTTGGACTATTGACCTTACTTCTTCGGGCTCTTCTATTAATTGATCTTGTGTAGGTTTCTCATGACATTTTTCCAACTTATCCCATAATTCATACGCATTCTCATATTTACCTACATAACTTAGCACATTATTAGGCAAAAGATTTACCAATATATCAATTACCTTCTTATTTGTCCTAAATTGTTCTTGTTGCTCTTTGTCTCAATATCTAGGACGAAGCTTCTTTCCGTGCTTGTCCTTTGGAACTTTGAAGGACTCTTCTATTGCCATCCTACATCTCCACTTCATTCCAAGCCACGTCTTCATTCGCATCCTCCAATAGTCGACATCTTCATGATCGTAGGGAGGCGGAGTGTAGATGACATCCCCGAATTTGTCTTCCATGTTCTTCCTCTAGCTTTCTATGCTCCTTTGGCAGTTAGTCTAATCAAGAGCGGTCCTAGATCTGATACCACTTGTTGGATCTTGTACGTTGCTAGAGGGGGGGGGGGTGAATAACAAATCTTCGATTCTCTTCTTCCTATGTTGTTAGTGTGCGCAAGCGGAAACAATAATAATAAACACAAACAACAAAGAAAGCACTGCTAACAAACCGATTTACTTGGTATCCACCCCTAAGGGTGACTAATCCAAGAATCCGTCGGTGGATCACTCCCAGGATAACCTCCGGCTAGCCCTTATCACTCCTTGTGGGTGGAGATACCTCACCACAACACCTTGACATGACCTGAGCACTAACACTACTATTTTTTCCTTTAACCAAGACAAAATTCGTCAAGGGTTTCAGCCACCACGAAGTCCTCTTTAAATAGAACTAAGTCTGAAACCCTCGCCACCAGTTGACTGCTCCCAGGGCAGTCGACTGGTGCCACTAAAAATCGACCGTTGCAACCCCAACGTTCGAATTTTCAGCCAACTCACCGACCGCTACTAGTCGACTGCTCCCAGAGCAGTCGACTGGTCCAGAGCTGCATACCTTCTGTGAGTTTTATCAGTCGACTTCCCCAAGGGCAGTCGACTGCCCCACTCACCCACCTAGGATTTCCCTTCCCGAGTACACTTCTCTTAGCACTCGACCCCTAGGATTTCCCGAGTACAATCACACAGCACTTGTACCCTCACGACTCGACTGACTCCTCATCAGCAGCCTGCATTCGCACCCTCTTCATCTTCGGCTCCCGTCCCTCGAATGCACGCAACCCTCCAGCTTGCCTCCATGCCATCCTTCACGCTTGCCTCGAAGTCCATGCCCCTCAGCTCATCGTCCCTGCTCTCTAAGGTCCCTCGGGTGCACACAAGCCTCCAGCTTGTCTCCATGCCACCCTTCACCGTACCGAGGCCGTCCAGCCAAGTCAATATGTGTAAACCTGCACAACCTGCACACTCAACATATACATATTAGAACACAAGGGAAACCTAACTTAAACCCTTTGCCCAAACATCAAAACACTTGGTCACTCCGGACCACAGATTGCCTCAACACCTTCAAGCGAAGACCCAGGATAAATTGGCCAGGGCGGAGGCTCAGCTGCAGGAGGCCTTTGCCATCGCCGACTCCCTCAAGACTCAGCTGGAGGCCAAGGGCACCGAGGCCCTGGCTCAGGCGAAGAGGATAGCCGAGCTGTCTACTGAGCTCTCTTCCAAGGATCAATCTTTACAAGCCCAAAAGGAGGAGCTCGGGCAGCTGGTGAGGGAGAAAACCGAGTGGGAGGCAGCTCAAGCAGAGCTGGCGGAGCTTCGCTCCTACAAGGAGTCAGAAGCTGAAATGTTGGAGGCGCATAGGGTCGAGTGCCTTAATTCCCCAGTGCATTCCAATGAGATTTCTAAGCGATTTTGGGCCGTGTTGATGCACTAAGGAATTAGTACGATCCATCAGCTTAAATGAGGCGGGTATTTACCCCCTGATATGCCTCCCATTGCCGTCCATCTTCAGGATATGTGCCCAGACTTGCCCGACATAACCAGTGAGCCTTTTAAGTGAGGGTCGAGCCTCTTGTATTCTCTTTCCTTTTCCCTTCCAAGGTGGCTGGCCTCTAATTTTGCAGTGTTCTCACCCTTTGAATGTAATATTTCCTTTTTGCTCAAACTTTTCGTGCCTGCTCTTGCTTTCGAATGTGTATGATTCCGAGTGAGAGCCACCTGAGTGAGAGGTCGAACGAGTGATGTGCGGGAGCTCACCCGTCTGTGAGGATCTAGTCTTTTGGTCGAGTCAGGACCGGGGAGCGTGGGTCGCCACGCGTCCGACCGGGACCCTCACCAATGGATTTGCGGGAGCTGGCCTGTCTATGAGGATTTGGCCATTTGGTCGAGTCACGATCGGGGAGCGTGGGTCGCCACGCGTCCAACCGGGACCCTCACCAATGGATTTGCGGGAGCTGGCCCGTCTACGAGGATTTGACCATTTGGTTGAGTCAGGACCGAGGAGCGTGGGTCGCCACGCGTCCGACCGGGACCCTCACCAATGGATTTGCAGGAGCTGGCCCATCTATGAGGATTTGGCAATTTGGTCGAGTCAGGATCGGGGAGCGTGGGTCGCCACGCGTCCCATCGGGACCCTCACCAATGGATTTACAGGAGCTGGCCCCGTTGCGAGAACTTTGAACACTTGGTCGAGTCATACCCGAGGAGCGTGGATCACCATACGTCCGATCGGGACCCGAACCAAGGGATTTGTGATTTACCAAGAGCCTGGATCAAGTTAGCCCTTCTTGCTTCGGTCGTCTGGCCGATTAGGCTATGTCTTTTCGGCCGTCACCTCGAACCGATTCGTATCCTGCCTTTTGACAACCACATTAATGGTCAAAGGGACTTGTCCTTGTGTGAATGATGCATCGGGCATCGAAGCATCCATCACTGGTCATTAGTGACCTTGGGCGATAAACCGTTCACCGCCAAGAGCACACTTTTGTCACGTCGAGCCTCGAGATTCCCTCCTGATCTGATCGAAGGGTTATGCTTCAATCCCACCATTGGTTGAGGCTTTCTCTAGACGGCTGTTATCGGTTGCCTTCCCCTATATATAGGCGATGATCGCAGGTATTACCATCAACTTGTATTCCAGCAAATCTAGCATTTCTCGCCTCCCTTATTAACCTTACGATCGCCTTCCCTGGCGTTCCTTCATTATTCAGATGTCTTCCTCAGAAGATTTGGACATGGAGCTCCTCGTGATTCTACTTCCTCTTGATTCTCCTCCTCTAAGGCGTGTGTTTTTGACAACAACCTTTCCCGATACAGTTACTTCATGTAAGGGGAAGGAACCAATGAGGGAGGTGTTAATGTCCGATTTGGAAGCTATGGATATGGATGATCAGCCTTTGGCAACCAGGCGTCAGATGCTTCGGTCGGCCAATTCTTCATCTTCACCTGGTACTGCCGCCATTCCCCGCCCGACGAAGCAGGCCGAGGTGTTTTCTCCTACAGAACCTTCTGTCGCGGCTCCTTCGTCTTCTGTGTGACCTCTCTTCCCCCATCGACTCACGAGACCTTCCTGGCCGTGCTTCAGCCTGGGGCTTTCATTCCAGCATCCTCTGCTCAGGAGGTCATTCTCCCGCCCCCTCATAGGGCCTCCTTTATTGCATTCTCACCAGCCTCTGCTGGTTCGCCCTCTGCGACCCATGGCGGTTCTTCAGGTAGGTCGGGAGGGCAGACCGCCTCGACCAATGCTGGAGGGGCTACTATCAGCCAACCTCTGCAATTGGTAAGGCCGTCTCGAGCTGACCCTACGACGGGCTACCGAGCGTACCCTAGCTGTAAGTCCGAGTTCAAGGAACAGGTTCTGGTGGTGCATTTGTATGGCCCGCTCGGTGAGCGTTTCAACGATGGCCTAAATGAAGCCAGCTACTGGAGCCCTGTCCAGCGCGTTGACGCCTTCATCTCGACGGCCAGTCAGGTTTGCTCTTCCTTTGACCGTTGTCTCTTCCTTTGATTTTAACGCTTACTATCCTTCTTGCAGGCGTATGCCTCGGCCTACAATACGGCTGTCTGCCTGATGAGCTACGCTCGAGCGTTGCAACAATCCGAAGCTCGAGCGGAGAGGCTAGAGATGTAGCTTCATCACGCAGAGTTGCAGTCTAATGAAGAAACCCTGAGCCAGTTCCACGCCGAGAACTTGAACCTTCTCGAGCGTTCCCTGGGCTCGGCGGCTCATGTGGACGAGCTAATGTCCGCATTACACCTCGCAGACGCCTCGGCTACTCAGGCACAGCTCCGCATTACTCGCTTGGAGAAGACGGAGTGTACGGCTCGTAGCCTTGAGCGCCATGCCAACGCGGAAGTAGCCAAGATCAGGGCCGAGCTCCTGGAAGCTTGCCATGCAGCTTCCGCCCTCCGCACCGATCTGAAGGGCAAAGAGGAGGAATGGGCCGTCGGAGGAGAACAGAATGTTCAAAAATAAACTTCAAGCACTCCTTTTTAAAACTCTTCAGATGGAAGAGGATTTTTGGAAACAAAAAGCTGCGGTAAAATGGATGTCTGATGGAGATAGAAACACAAAATTTTTCCACAATATGGTGCAGAAAAGAAGATTAACTAACAGAATATTCAGGATACGGGAGGATGGTGAGTGTTTGGAAAAATCTGATTCAATTAGAGATTCCGCAGTCAGATATTTTGAGCAATTGTTGACAGGTGACTCCATTAATGATTCGACATTAGATCTAAGTTGTATACCAGAGTTGATTGCTAGGGAAGAGAATGAAACACTCACAGGAATACCTTCTCTAGAAGAAATAAAACAGTCAGTGTGGGAAATGGATCAAAATAGTGTGGCTGGACCGGATGGTTTTTCAGTAACATTTTATATTTCTTCTGGGATCTTATTCAAAAGGATGTTTATCAAGCCGCGGTTGATTTTTTTTCAGGTGGGATGATTCCAAAAGGTATGGCTGCTACAACCATTGTTCGAATTCCAAAAATTGAAAATGCTCAAGCATGGCAAGATTTTCGGCCTATCAGTTTATGTAATGTGTCCTATAAAATAATCTCAAAATTATTGGCAAATAGGTTGAAAAAATTGCTGAACAGGATCATATCCCCTTCCCAAAGCGGTTTTGTTGAAGGTAGATTAATATCTGATAATATATTATTAGCTCAGGAAATGACACATAAGCTGAATTATCACGTTAGAGGGGGAAATATGATTATGAAACTTGATATGGCTAAAGCCTTTGACAGAGTCCAGTGGAATTTACTTTTTAGAATTTTAGCAGCTTTTGGATTTTCTGAAAAATTTATTGCTTGCATTCGAAGATGTATCACTATGGTCTGGTTTTCTATCCGTATAAATGGGCAACTGGCAGGTTTTTTCCAATCAAAAAGAGGATTAAGACAAGGGGATCCCATTTCACCTTTTTTATTCATTATTGTCTCAGAATTTCTATCCAGGGGTTTAGAGAAACTTTTTATTAATAATCCCCAGTTGAGTTTTGTTTCAGGATGTTCCTTGAGAATCTCCCACCTAGCTTATGCTGATGATGTAATGGTATTCCTAAATGGGTCAATCAAGTGTGTTAAAAAAGTCAAAGCCTTTCTGGACGACTATGAGAAAAATTCGGGACAAGCAGTTAATGCGGGAAAAAGTCTGATTTATCTGTCAAAAAGAATTTCGGATACTCGTAAAAGATCAATTCTTATGGCTACTGGCTTTTTGGAGGGTGTATGGCCTTTGAAATACTTAGGCATTCCTTTATTCACTGGGCACAGAAAATCTGCTTATTTTCATCCTATGTTAGAGAAGATAAAGAGAAGACTCTTGGGTTGGAATTTATCGAATTTGTCATATGGAGGTCGTCTCTGCTTAATTCAGAGTGTGCTCATTTCAATGCCTTTATTTTTACTACAAGTTCTCCTTCCTCCACTATCTGTTCTTCATAACTTGGAAATGATCTTTGCAAAATTCTTTTGGAGATCGACAGACACTAATAGGAAAATCCATTGGGTTTCTTGGGATGAAATCAGTAAACAGAAATTGGAGGGTGGTTTGGGGATTAGAAAGCTTACAGATTTTAGTCTGGCAATGGCTATTAAACTTTGGTTCCGTTTTAGAGAACAAAACACACTTTGGGCTGAATTTTTATCCAAATTATATTGTGGATCCGGACATCCGGTTGAGGTGAGCTTAAAAGGCAAGGCATCATTTATTTGGCGTAGATTAATTAAAGTTCGATGCCTAGCTGAACAGAACATTGGATGGATTTTGGGGAATGGTAAAATAAACTTTTGGTATGATACTTGGCTTGATGGAGGCCCCCTTTTTAATCTAGGTATGCCTATTGAAAATAAAGACTTGCAAATTGTAGATATCCTTGATGATTCAAATTGGAGGCAAAATAAAATTATAGGTGTCCTTCCGGAGGATTTAAAGGCTGAAATTGCAGAATATTCTTTGCAACAAAATATACCAGACCGAATATGCTGGAAACCTGCTACATATGGGGAATTCATGTTGAAGTCAGCTTGGGATAAGGTTAGACAGACAAATTCTGTTTCCTACATTAATTATGCCATTTGGAATGATCTCTTAAGGCCTAGTATCTCGATTTTTGCTTGGCGTTTCTTAAAAAGAAAACTCTCAGTTGATGATATATTACAAAACCGAGGTGTTGCTCTTGCATCTAAATGCCTTTGTTGTGATCACATGGAAACCTGGAAACATCTATTTTTTGATGGCCCAATTGCTAAGGAAGTTTGGTCCTATTTTGCAAGAGTTTTTGAGGTTCATAGACCATCAAACTTAGAAGATTGGAAAGTAGGTTCGAAATGGCTGCAGGGAGGGCATATTAGAGAGGTTATGCCATTTCTTATTCTATGGTTTCTATGGTTAACTAGGAATGAGGCTAAACACAAAGGATTAAAACAAAAAGGTTACAAAATTAAGAGCAACATAATCCAGTATTGTATGCTTGGCGAAAATTCTGGAAACATTAAAGGAAAACATTGGAAGGGGTATACATCAGTGGCTAGAAGTTGGGGATTATCAGTTAAAAACATAACTAGAACCACAATAACTATGGTACATTGGAAGAGGCCTAATATAGGAGGCTACAAATTAAACACAGATGGATGCTCCCGAGGGAATCCCGGTTTTTTTTCTTATGGAGTCATAATCCGAGATCACACAGGGGATTTCATTATGGCAAAATATGGCTCCTTGGGTTTCTCATCCAATGTGAAGGCTGAGCTTTTTTCTATACAAGCAGGTATTGAATTATGTGTAGCTCAGAATTTTCTCCCGGTTTGGTTAGAATCAGACTCCTTGGTATCTTTGAAAATTATACAGTCTTCGTCTGTGTGTTGGGAGTATAGGAAGGTAACTTCAAAAATTAGAATGTTGGTGGAAAAAACATCATGTAATTTGCTCTCATGTGTATAGAGAAGCAAATGCTGCCGCTGATTTCTTGGCTAACCAAGCCTTTAATGTTCAAGGGGAAAGAGTTTTATTGAAAAAAGACATGGAAAGAGAACTGCATGGTATATGTAAGCTTGACAGGTTGGGCATCCCTTATATCAGAGTGAATCGGAAAATATCATAGATTTCTTTTAGTATTTCAACCTTGGTGGGTATTCTGATCTGTTTTATTCTGGTTGCTCTGATATGGTTCTATGTTGCTGTGCAGAGAGCTATTCCCGAATACTGATCTACTGAAAATATTATTTGTGCTCGGAAGGATCTATTTTTTGAATCTCGGTATCTTCTTCTATGTATCATTGGTTCTTTGTATGGTTTTTCTTGGGTATTATATTTTTCTCTGATAAAGTGTAGGTTTTCAGTATTTCCAGTTCAAATTTATATTTCAATAGAATGATTTGGAAAATGATTTATAATTCTGGTTGCAATGTGCTAGAAATATTCGGAATACAATCATGGATGGCTTCTTGATATTTCCATTTGCCATGGACTGATACTTTCAATCTACTCAATTTTCTTTGGCTTCCCTGATATTCTGATATATATTTTCTGATCTTCCTGGTCTTCCTACTTACTGACAAATTATTATATGTCCCTGATAGATTGTTATATTTTCCTGTTATGTGAAACATTTTTTACTGAATGGTCTGCGAAAATATTCTTATCTGGCTGAAGGAGTTTCATTATGAAAACCAAGATATAATGCAGAAAACATAGACGACACCGGAATTCTAGACCTTGCAGGGATGAAATGACTTTGTTTTGTTGTATGAAGACCATTTTAACCAAAAGGAATGAAAGATTGTGTCTGGTTGACGGCTGAATTTTGATAAAAATACAGAGCAAGTCGATTGTTCAGTCTGAAGGTGATGTTTGAATTCAGAAATTCGCTGCCCCGCTGTTTGATAGCTTTATTTTGGAAAACTGAAATCACTTGATTGAATCTGATTTCTATAAAGATTGGTGGATTTCCGATTGTAATGGCTGCGACCAGCTTTGATAACTGGTTGCTTTTCTAAATGACCGGAGGTTATTATTTCTGAAACTTATTTTGATGTGTTCAGCATCTTGTATATAAACAGGAAATTGATAGTTGAGATTGGGTTGAATTCTAAACGCAACAATGGGAAGGTTTCCGATATGAAATTCTGGGATGATTTCTGAAATGATAATTCTGATACGAAATTAAGAGGTGGCTTTTGTATATATGTTTTTGGACATCCAAGGATGAGAACAATGTAAATGTTTTGAACTTTATGGGGTATCTTCTCTGCTGAAATTCTGATGGGCTTAGCTTGGCTGAAGGCAGCTTTTAATGATACTAACTCCAGAATCTGAAGCCTCATGAATGCAATGTGGATCCTGCCCTTTAAGTACAAAGTTTATGGATTAAAGGGGTTGGCTCTGATCTGATTCTATGAAGAGCAAACAGCTTAAGTCAAAAAAAGACTCTTGGCTTTTGATGATGAATTACAAGAAGGCTGTTTTGTACAAAAGCCAATATTTCTTTTGAATTCCTCAAGTGTAAAATCATCTGTCCTCTCTTGTAAACCATATTAGAAGGTTAGGTTTGGCCCCCCTTCTAATATGGTCTTTCTTTCTTGAAATAAATTTTTTCTTTTTTCTAAAAAAAAAAAAAAGAGGAGGAATGGGCTGCTTGTTCGGCGGAGCTCCTCAAACTTAAACAGAAGCATGACGTCAAGGCGTCGGTGTTGAAGGCAACTCAGCGGCAATTACAGCACACCAAAACATACGCTGAGTCCCTGCGCCAAGACAAGCTCCAAAGATAGGCTCATCGGGCAACCCGCGAACCGTGAATAATCGTTTTGACAGACATTTTCTTTTTCTTCTTTTTGCTGAAGAGAGGGCACGCCTCATTTTTGTAAAGGCTTTGCTATTATAAATGTCAGCTTTTTCCCTTTTTCGTGTCTCCATATACGCATGATGTTTAAGTGTTGGGAACCTGGGCGGCGCAAGTGACCCGAGCGAGGGACTCCAGCCCGAACCCACTTTGTCGAGTGAGCATACGAAGCACGCGAGTATAACGGTTTCTGCATACCGGACACTCAGGAGGGAATAATTCATCCTTTGCGAAAACGGATCGAAACACTTAAGCATAATAGCTTCTGAGCGCCAGCTGCTCGGGCGAAAGAGAGTGATCTAGTACTTAGAGAACCCGTCTGAGTTAATTGAGTGAAGTTGCTAAACTTAGGCAACTTGAAGCGCCCTTGCTGAACCATGGGCCTTGTAAGGATCAACAATGGTGCATTCACTCGGGCCCTGCTCAGGGGCGTGGGCCGCCACGCACCCAACTAAGGGTCGAGCCGAGGAGATGTATGGGAGCTGTTCCGGATTTAGAACTCGCGAGGACGACAGTTTGGGCACTAGTTCAGGCCGATTCTCCGGAGCATGGACCGCCACGCGTCCGATCGGAGACACTGAACTGAGTGGGGCACGGGAGCTGGTCCGCTTATAACTTGCTGGCAAGGCAAGAGTTTTGCGCACTCGGTCGGGCAAGACTCAGGGTGCGTGGGCCGCCACGCGTCCGACTGAGAGCCGATCCGAGGGATAGATGGACACTGGTTCAGGCCGATTTTCAGGAGCGTTGGCCGCCACGTGTCCGATCGGAGACACTGAACCGAGTGGGGCGTGGAAGCTGGTCCGCTTAAAACTTGCTGGCGAGGCAAGAGTTTTGCGCACTCAGTTGGGCAGGACTCAGGGAGTGTGGGCTGCCACACGTTCGACTGAGAGCCGATCCAAGGGATAGATGGGAGCGGATCCCGATTATAACTCGTGCGGAGACGAGAGCCTGGACACTGATTCAGGCCGATTCTCAGGAGCGTGGGCCGCCACGCGTCTGATCGGAGACACGAACCGAGTGGGGCGCGGAAGCTGGTCCGCTTATAACTTGCTGGCGAGGCAAGAGTTTTGCGCACTCGGTCGAGCAAGACTCAGGGAGCGTGGGCCGCCACGCGTCCGACTGAGAGCCGATCCGAGGGATAGATGGGAGCGGATCTCGATTATAACTCGTGCGGAGACGAGAGTTTGAACACTGATTCAGGCCGATTCTCAAGAGCGTGGGCCGCGTTGCGTCCGATCGGAGACACTGAACCGAGTGGGGCGCGGAAGCTGGTCCGCTTATAACTTGCTGGTGAGGCATGAGTTTTGTGCACTTGGTCGAGCAAGACTCAGGGAGCGTGGGCCGCCACGCGTCCGACTGAGAGCCGATCCGAGGGATAGATGGGAGCGGATCCTGATTATAACTCGTGCAGAGACGAGAGTCTGGACACTGATTGAGGCCAATTCATAGGAGCGTGGGCCGCCACGCGTCCGATTGGAGACACTGAACCGAGTGGGGCGCGGAAGCTGGTCCGCTTATAACTTGCTGGCGAGGCAAGAGTTTTGCGCACTCGATCGGGCAAGACTCAGGGAGCATAGGCCGCCACGCATCCGACTGAGAGCCGATCCGAGGGATAGATGGGCACTAGTTCAGGCCGATTCTCAGGAGCATGGGCCGCCACGCGTCCGATCGGAGACACTGAACCGAGTGGGGCACGGAAGCTGGTCCGCTTATAACTTGTTGGCGAGGCAAGAGTTTTGCGCACTCGGTCGGGCAAGACTCAGGGAGCGCGGGGCCACCACGCGTCCAACTGAGAACTGATCCGAGGGATAGTAGCTCGTTCGGAGACGAGAGTCTGGAGTACCTGTGAGGGAGTGAGGACCATGTTTTTCCACTATCATGAGTATTGTACATTCACATTACAATCTCTCATTCGGCCACCCGGTATGGTGATAACCGTTTTTGTCGTGTCACGGTTTCAAATACAATTTAAGTACCGAATTCCTCTAAACTAATGTAGCATAGAGTAACTCGAGTCGTCTCCCAACGAATGTAGTTGGTACATGATAATTCTCAGGATCATATTTTATTGCTTTTGGGTTTTGGATATTAAACTGGGGTTTTGGATTTAAGAGCTAGGACTACGAAATGAATAGCAGAGCAAATCTGGTATGAAATCTAGTCTAATTAAAGAAAAACAGTACAGGTAAGGAAATCTAATTTAACCTAATCACAAGTGCAGTAAAGAAAAAGACAACTAGATATTAAGCATCAAAAAGACTAACATACAACAAAACCTACGGCATTGAAGAAATCTTGTCTAATCTAACTTAATTACAATAAAATGAAGACATGAAACTGAAAGCAATGGAAAGAGCAATACAGAACAACAGTTAAACAACTATGCAACATCACCATTGAAAGTTTTGTTCTAAGAAACATTTAATCAAACACATGAGAGGCATACTAAAAATTGCTTCAAGAACATTCAATTTGCAATAGGGAAAATCCATCCAATACAAACATTCAACAAATTATCCCAAGCATTCACCAATTAAGAACAATCACATTCGAAACAAATGAAACATGTAATTGACCCAAGAAGTCTGTGCTGGAAATTGGCCTTGTGAAGAAGCTGCGCAGGAAGAAAAGAGAACTGATGGAAAACCATTGAAGATGAAGCTGCTGCCGGAATAATGGGAGAGATGGTAGGCGGATCTAATCTGATGAAGGCTGAATGAGATTGCTGTGATGCAATTGCTGTAAAGATGAAACTACTGCTCGGCCTTTGAAGAAACTATGGTGATCGGATGCTACTGAAAAGAAACTGCAAGGAACTGAATTGCTGTTAAGATCTGCTGCTGGGTCTGATGAAGGCTAGCTACTAAAGGATCTGCGAAGAATCAAAACTGCTGAAAATGAAAGGCATAAAACTGCTGGAATTGGAAAACTACTGCTGGTAAGAACAACTGAAGAATTGCTGGAAATCTGTAAAGAACTGCTAATGCTGTAAAAAATTTGCTGGAATTTTGAAGAAACTATTTCTAGAAATAAAGGATATGCTGTAAAGAAAATTAAGCTGCTGTGAATAAGGGATCGCCGGCGGTGAAGTCGACTAAGGCTCGGATTCGATGCCCTAGCTTGTGGTCGGCGGTGATGAAGATGGATGGAATACCGCTGGCGGTGGAGGAAAGAGTTGAGACGGGAACCCCTCGTCTCTGTCCCTTTCTCCGATCGCCCTCTCTGCCGAAGATCGAGTCGATACCCTAGCTCTGTGTGTCCAGCCTCCCTTTTGTTTGGCTCAGCGAATGGGTTCGGTCCAGCTTGAGTTTGGTCCAGCTATTGTTTTAGTCAGCTCAGGTTCAGCTCAGCCCAGCCCTTCACTTGAGTTCAGCCAGCTTGGGTTCAGTCAGCAGTTGGTTCAGTCCGGTCATCCAAGCCACTTGTCAGCAATAGGATGGAAGCAACAGACGACTAAGATCAATCTGACTTCATCCAACGGTCAGATCTCTTCAGATCTGAACCAAACTCCACAGATCCTAATCAATGGTCCTGATCTACCTGTTCCCAGCTCGGATTAACCAGATCAGTGACGGATGGTTCAGATCTTCCCTTTTCTTGAATGGATGATCTAGAACATCTTGAGCTCGATCCAACGGTCAGATCACTTCTGATTTGTCTGAAATTTTTAGATCTTGATCTCTGGTCATGATTGATTCTATTTTGGACTCGGATCGACCAGAAATTGACCGATGACTCAGATCTAGTCGTTCTCTGGAATGGACGACTCTTATTAATCCGATGCTTGATCCTTTTGATCTGGATCTAATCTTGACTAAAGTCTGACCCAATTTGATCTAGGTCCATGATCAATTGAAGCCTACAAAATGATATTCAAATTTAGTGCCAAAAATATCCCAAATATACAAAGATTAGAATTAAAAGCCAAAATAGGGAAAATACATGAAACCTAATAAAATTGCAAACTTAAACATATAAAATGTGGATCAAACATGGATTTTAGAGCCGAAAATAATCAACAAAATGATGGTTATCAAACTCCCCTACACTTATTCTTGGGCGTCTCGCACAAGTTAACTAGTAAACCTAGGATGTATCCCCTAGATTATTCTCAATCATTGTCAGAAATAATTGAAAGAAAATTACCTAAAGTTATCAATTCTCAAAAATCTAAGCTCAATGGACTAGAGACTTGTCCTTAAATCAACAACTTAGCATTTTCATCTTTCATAATTCATTGAGATGAATTTAATTCACTAAACCTTTCAAGGGATGTTTTGGTGGCTCTCTTCTTAAATTCTAAGTTCAGGATGAAAGTGGAGCTCACTCTAACACAATCATGGTTCTTGTACTACTATAGGCTTGCTTATTATCTACTCTCCACCATTATTCATAAATTGGATCCACACCTACAAAAGCTTATTCAAACAAATTAAAGAAGATATAGACAATGATAGAGATGAATTAGAAAATTGAGAGACGTGATACTTATGACTCACGATAAAGAAAAATAAAGAATATGATATGACAAAGAGATATGGCAAAACAATGAAAATAATATGAGAAGAAAACATGGAGAAGGAATATAGCATGATAAGCAAATATGGAAAAAGTAAGGGAAAGTGGAAGACTTGACACTCAAAAATGTATCCCAATACACTTTGCCCATTTCTTTTGAGTTATCTTGCATGTATCATGGTTGTGGTGGAGTAGGAATTGAAGAACTGTGAAAATTGAGTGTTGCCAATTATTTCCCAACTTTTTTTTACGGCTCACATTTTTTTTTTTTTTTCACTTTTCTTTTTTTCTTTTTTTTTTGAAGCTTCTAATGATAGTATGCTTGCATCCTCCCCCACACTTAAACTTTTGTCCGTCTCGGGCAAACTAACATTAAGACACATTAAGGATATCCAAGTCCATGCCAAAAAAATTATTATGAACGTGAACAAGAGGAAAGAAATATGGAATAAGAGTGTATCAACAAGGAATTTGCAAAAACGATATAAGAAAAGAAACAAAGTGATTTACTTCTATAAATGTGGTCCAATCATAGAAATATAGCTTTGAAAGAACCTAAGCAAGTTCTAGAGTACAATCACATGTGTGTATCACAAAAATTTGGCTAATTCCTCACTAGGTAAAAAGAATTCATCTCAATTCATCAATTTAGAATCCAATACTAAGAAGTACTCAAGCAACCAAGAATTTTCATCCAATGACTCAAATCCTAAGTTTTGACAACCAAATTTAATTTGCTTTCAAGAGACTCTAAAATGATGTAAGAAAATCTAGATAGATACATTTATTCCTAATCATGCAAGAAGTAAAATGCCAAAAGGAATAACATGGTATCTACAATGGCTCTTATGCATTCTACTCTATTCTATCATTTATTAGCAAGAACTAATTTGAAAAGAAAGATCACTATTTGAAAACATGAAAATGATATTCACAATGAAATAGGAGTGTAAGAAGAAAATAACTCCCCTTCAAATAGGGTACAGAGCACGTAGCATCCATCTTGGGAGAATTATCCTCATGTAGTCAATCTCGTAGTGCATGGATTTCTCCCTTGACAATTTAGCACAAGCATCTTCCGGTGGTCGGAGACGATTAAGGTTCAGAATCCATTTGTGGGGTAGATAATTGAAAATCAAAGTGAACTCGACCCCTCCCACTGCATGCCCCTTAGAAGTCCTTCCGGGAGGTTGTAGGCTATTAAGTTTCAGTACCCATTCTAGAAGCCTACGGGATCCTGCAAAACCATGTATAGAAAATACCTCCCGCATGCATGCAGGGTAAGAACAGAGTGAAATGTGAACAACCTCTACATAAAATGACTCAAGATATGCATCACATCCTATGAAATCAATTTTCGGTACCTCAATAAATTTATCACAATTATTTTCTACAAAAGATGCATTAAGAAACTCATCACAAACAATGAAATCCATTTTGGGTACCTCTATCAGTCTTTCACAATCAACTTCAGCATAGGATGTGTCCAATAATTCATCAGAACAAATAGCATCAATACTAGGTACCTCAATGGAATTTTCACAATCAATTGCTAAATAAAATGTAGCAAGACATGCATCACAACCAATAAGATCAACCATGGGTACCTCCATAAGTTTTTCACACTCAACTTCAGCATAAGATATAGCAAGAGATTCATCATAATAAACCACATCAATTTCAGGCATTTCTAAAAAAATTTCAAAATCAGCATTTACATGAGATGTACCAAGTAATTCACCACATTCAACAAAATCAATTTTTGGTGCCTCTACAGGTTTTTCACAAACAGTTTCTACAAAAAATGTGTCAAATACTTCATCACAAACAATACAATCAGTTTGAGGTACCTCTATTGATTTTTCCAAAGAAATAGGAAGTATACTTACATGATCATGCTGAAGAATATCTGGAGGTTCTACAAGAATAGATGTATCCATAACTTCCTCCTGGTTAAGTACAGGTTCCATCTCAGGCTCAAGTTCTGGTGGGCATTCAACTGAAGCAGGTGATTCTTGGGTTCTTGCTTCCACCATGCAAGTCCCTACACTTTCATATTGTTCCTCTGAATCGTCTACTGTATCAGTCAATGGTGGTCCCTGGGGCTCAGTACAATCCCCTACACCTATAGATTCATCTGCAACGCATGCTTCATCAACCATATCTGCAACACCCATATTAGAAAAGTTAGAATCATCAACAACTAAATCATCATAAAATAAAAGTACAGAATGATCCTGTAAAGTTTCAGAATTGACTTCAAAACTATCACAAGTTCTGCAATCAATCTCCTCCAATGCCTCTAAACCAGTAGGAATGGGTGATTCTTGGGGCTCAGTGCAATCCCCTACACTCTCAATCCTATCCTCTGGATTTCCTGATACATCAACCAATATAGGTGGTTCCTGGGGCTCAGTGCAATCCCCTACACCTATAGAATCACAATCATGCCCCTCAGAATTAAAAGTAGCTTGATAAGATAGTTGTCCTGATCTTTGGGCTTTTATTTGATTCCATTGGTCTTGCAATTTTCCAAGGCGTCTCTGAATATTTTTAAGAGCAGATTCAGCAACCTGTTGTTCTTGAAATGTGAGATAAGGTTGTTGAATATCAAGAGTAGGCGGTGCATTCTGAAATTGGAGCTGTTGGGGCTGCTCAAATGGTTGAATGGGCTGATTAAACTGCTGAAAACTTGGTTCACAACTTGGTGGAGACTGATGAAAATTATGATTCTGAAAACTCTAATCATAGGGCTGAAATTGTTGGTTGAAAGATTGGATTGGCTGCTGAAAATTCTGATGTTTGGTGGAAAATATTCTGTGAAGGTTGAAATCCACTCTGATTTTGATTCTGGAGGTCTGAAATGTTGGAACCTGCTGAAAATTTATGACTGGTTAAAGGGTAGCTGACCTTGGCTGAAAATTTTGTTGAAAATTTGGATTGTACCTTGCTGAAAATTCTGAAATTGGGGTTGAAACTGCTGTGGTAGCTGATTGAAAATTTGGTACTGCTGCAAATCTAAATAGGGCTGCTGGAAATCTTATTGTGATGGCTGCTGAAATTGTTGACATGGCTGTGGGTAAGTAGATGAATCACTGTTGGGTCTCTGTTGGGATTTCAAGTGCTTAATCGCATTTTTTAACTCCTCCAGTGCACCTTTGAGCTCTGATTGTTCGGATTGTGCAGTTGAAAACATTTTGATCTTGCAGCCCTGTCACAAAACAAACAAGAAAAATGGCAGCAACCGTATACCAAAGATGAAGCAATCAAGGATAGAATCAAAAGATATAATTATCAAGCACCACTACATTCCCCGGCAACGGCGCCAAATTTGATAACCGTTTTTTGTCGTGTTACGGTTTCAAATACAATTAGAATATCGAATTCCTCTAAACTAATGTAGCATAGAGTAACTCGAGTCGTCTCCCAACGAATGTAGTCGGTGCATGATAATTCTCAAAATCATATTTTATTGCTTTTGGGTTTTGGATATCAAACTGGGGTTTGGATTTGAACTAGATCATGAAATGAATAGCAAAGCATCTGGTATGAAATCTAGTCTAATTAAGGAAAAACAGTACAGGTAAGGAAATCTAATTTAACCTAATTACAAGTGCAGTAAAGAAAAAGACAACTAGATATTAAGCATCAAAAAGACTAACATAGAACAAAACCTACACATTGAAGAAATCTTGTCTAATCTAACTTAATTGCAATAAAATGAAGACATGAAACTGAAAGCAATGGAAAGAGCAATACAGAACAAAGTTAAACAACTAAGAAACATCACCATTGAAAGTTTTGTTCTAAGAAACATTTAATCAAACACATGAGAGGCATACTAAAAATTGCTTCAAGAACATTCAATTTGCAATAGGGAAAATCATCCAATACAAACATTCAACAAATTATCCAAGCATTCACCAATTAAGACAATCACATTCGAATCAAATGAAACATGTAATTGACCCAAGAATCTGGCTGAAATTGGCTGTGAAGAAGCTGCCAGGAAGAAAGAGACTGATGGAAACCATTGAAGATGAGCTGCTGCCGAATAATGAGAGATGGTGCGGATCTAATCTGATGAAGGCTGAATGAGATTCTGTGATGCAATTGCTGTAAAGATGAAACTACTGCTCGCCTTTGAAGAAACTATGGTGATCGGATGCTACTGAAAGAAACTGCAAGGAACTGAATTGCTGTTAAGATCTGCTGCTGGTCTGATGAAGGCTAGCTATAAATGATTGCGAAATCAAACTGCTGAAAATGGAAGGCATAAAACTGCTAGAATTGGAAAACTATGTGGTAGAACAACTGAAGAATTGCTGGAAATCTGAAAGACTGCTATGCCGTAAAGCTTTGGTGGAGTTGGAGAATGGATGAAACTTTGATCGATCGGGAATAAACTGAGAGAAAGCTGTGGTCGGCGGCGATGAAGTGGAAAGCGGATGGAGTTGATCGGATCAAGTCGGGAACCCCTCAAACTGATCGATTCAATCTCCGGCTGGCGGCGATGAAGTGGAATACCGGCGGTGGTGAAGGTAGAGAAGATGGATTGAGACGGGAACCCCTCGTCTGCAACCACTTCTCCCCGATCGCCCTCGCCTCTGTGGAGAAGATGACTTCGAGAGGATGCCCTAGCTGTGTGTCCAGCCTCCCTTTTGTTTGGCTCAGCGAATGGGTTCGGTCCAGCTTGAGTTTGGTCTAGCTATTGTTTTAGTCAGCTCAGGTTCGGTTAAACAGATCAGGTGTCAGCCCAGCCCTTCACTTGCGTTCAGCCAGCTTGGGTTCAGTCAGCTGTTGGTTCAGTCCGGTCAACCAAGCCACAGGTCAGCAATAGGATGGAAGCAACAGACGGCTAAGATCAATCTAACTTCATCCAACGGTCGGATCTCTTCAGATTTGAACCAAACTCCACAGATCCCAATCAATGGTCCTGATCTACCTGTTCCCAGCTCGGATTAACCAGATCAGTGACGGATGGTCCAGATCTTCCCTTTTCTTGAATGGATGGTCTAGAACATCTTGAGCTCGATCCAACGGTCAGATCACTTCTGATTTGGCTGAAATTTTCAGATCTTGATCTCTAGTCATGATTGATTCTATCTTGGACTCGGATTGACCAGAATTTGACCGATGGCTCAGATCTAGCCGTTCTCTGGAATGGATGACTCCTATTAATCCGATGCTTGATCCTTTTGATCTGGATCCAATCCTGACTCAAGTCTGACCCAATTTGATCTAGGTCCATGATCAATTGAAGCCTACAAAATGATATTCAAATTTAGTGCCAAAAATATCCCAAATATACAAAGATTAGAATTAAAAGCCAAAATAGGGAAAATACATGAAACCTAATAAAATTACAAACTTAAGCATATAAAATGTGGATCAAACATGGATTTAAGAGCCAAAAATAATCATCAAAATGATGGTTATCTGAGTGCTACGCCTTGAAGAAGAGGAAGTCTCAAGGCACGAATGCCAAGACTCACAGACGGTGGAATAAAGTGGGGCACCGACGGTGATCCCCTCGGCGAAGCCCTTCCCCTCGTCGACGACTAGCAGGGGATGATAGAGCTGGGTGGAGATCCTGGTCATATTCTAGAGGAAGGAGTTGGGAGATAGTGCCCCGTTAATCTATCTCCCTCGAAAGAGATCCCAAGAAGGGAAAAGCTCTAGCGCGCGGGCCTCCATCGCTCCATGTGGGAGTGATCTCCGAAGGACCTACTGGAGGAGATTCTCATCGAGTGAGAAAGGCCAATACCCGTCGGCTGGAGAACTATGCCATCAGGACTAGCAACGACAAGCGCTAGGGCCTGGTTATCTCGTTCATGCCTGATGATCTGGAGGACGTAGAAGCTCTCCATGAAGATGCACTGGTAATCCTCGCACACATAGCTAATTACGAGGTTAAGCGCGTCTTTGTAGATACAGGTAGCTTTGTCAATATCCTGTACAAGGTGGCTCTAGATCAGATGCAAATCGATGAAGATGAGCTACTTCCAGTCTCCAGCTTGCTCTTCGGCTTCACCGGTTATAGAGTGCAGATGATAGGGCAGATCTCTCTATCTCTATCGTTGGGGGATGATACACTGGAGGGAACGAGGAGGACACCCTTCATTATCGTGGATGCCCTGTTGTCCTACAATGCCATTTGAGGCGTCCAGTGCTCAGCCTATTCTAGGAAGTGGTCTCAGTCTACGACCAGAATATCAAGTTCCCAATGGGAGAACTGGAGGCCTAGGTCAAAGGGGACCAGCTAGCTTCTCAACGGTGTTACAGTAGAGAGGTCAGGATAGAGGCCCGTAAGCACTTGAAGACACATGAAATACTATAAATCGACCTTGCCAACCCTCGAGAAGAAGAAGGACACAAACAGGAACGTAGGGAGGTTGAAAGCGAAGAGGTCCAGATTCATCCTCAGCAGGCTGGAGGAATCACAAGGATTGCGGCTGACCTTACACTCGAGTTGATAATCCACCTGATCAGCTGCTTGAAGGACCATCGGGACGTGTTTGTGTGGGCTACCGAAGAAATCAAAGGAGTCCGCCCTTCTTTGGTCACGCATCGCTTACATATAACCCCAGGAGCTAGGCCGATGAAGCAAAGGTGGAGGCATTTTGCCCCTGAGCAGGACAAGATAATCAGAGAAGAAGTCGCTAAGCTACTAAAGGCCCCTGAGCAGGTCAATTCTCAACTTGGTTGGCGAATGTTGTACTTGTCCCTAAGCCCGGGGGTAAATGGCGGGTATGTATTGATTTTAGAGATTTAAATAAAGCCTGCCCTAAGGACTACTACCCCCTGCCTCGGATTGATCGGTTGGTGGATTTTACCTCTGGCTGCATTTTTATTTCAATGTTGGACGCTTATTAGGGATACCACCAGGTTCCTCTCGCTCGTGTTGACCAAGAAAATTTAGTTTCGTGACGGCGAATGGTACCTACTGCTACAATGTCATGCCGTTTGGGTTGCGTAGCGCATGGGCAACCTATCAGCGGATGTGTTCCAGAAGGGAACGACGCGGATAGCGAGTCACCCAAGCACAACCCATGAGGACGGTGACAAGGAGAAGGTGATCATGCACTGCAAGCTCAACATGAGCGATAATGGAAACACGCCTGAAGGTTTTCTGGCAGAGCCCACTCCGACGCTCAAGTCAGGAATGAGAATTCTCTCTAGAGGACAACGAGGAATCAGAATTTTGTTAATTTCAGAAAGTTACCCCCTTTACCTGGATGCCGAAGCACTTTATATACCTAAGGGTTTGGTCACACGTGTCTCCAAGTTCTCCTCCATGTTTATTTGATATCTTTTAGGTAATGGATACTGCGATCATTAAGGCCTTAATTGCCATGTGTAATGGAAAATAATTATCTGATGACTTCCTGTTCTGGAAAGAGGAACGACTACTTGAAGTCGGGCTATCTGATATATTAATCTTTGGGCTCCACTCTCCTGAGTCAGTCTCAGGGTCTCATCTCCCAATCTGACCTCAGGGTCTTCATTTGTTTTACTGAGTGGGTCTCGAGGCTTGACATCCGAGCTAACCTCGAGGGCTTTCATCCATTCTCCCGAGCTAGTCCGGGAGTCTGACATCCAGACTGACCTTAGGGGCTCTTTGCCCGTTATCCCGAGGTAGTCTCGGGTGCTCGATCACCCGTCTGGCCTAGGAAACTTATGCCAGGTCTTGGGAGCCTGAGGCCCAACCTAACCTCGGGTGTCTGTCCTTCTGAGGTGGTCTCAGGAGCCCGACTGCCTGGTCTGAGCTCGGGGCTTTGATCTACTCTCCCGAGGTGGTCTTGTTATAACCCCGACGCTCAGGTTCAGTTGACCCTGACATGTAGCTTCCCGTGCCATGTGTCCAGCCTAGGATGCTCAACCCTATCACAAGTCCTCTTCTTTCAAGTCTAATCGAAGAAAAGTGTGGCTAACTGATTAGACTGGTGGTACAACAAAGAGAAGTTGTGCATCTGTGGGTCCATATATCCATTAAAACTCCTTTGGCGGCTTGTCGGGTCCGAGGAATCAAAAAC
>JAGFNQ010006278.1:186220-211298 GCA_024364735.1 Boesenbergia rotunda | reverse complement strand
TATTTTAGGTGTCCATAACCTCAAATTTTTATTTTTTTGAAACCTATAAGTTTAGTTTAGTTCCATCAGTGTGTTTTGCTCAAAACCCACTGATGGACCTCCCATATCTGGATTTCTGAAACCCCCAGCTAAAAAGTTAGGGATGAGGTTGGAGAAAGTATTTTAGGTGTCCATAACCTCAAATTTTTATTTTTTTGAAACCTATAAGTTTAGTTTAGTTCCATCAGTGTGTTTTGCTCAAAACCCACTGATGGACCTCCCATATCTGGATTTCTGAAAACTCCATATGAATAGAGAGGTTAGAGGTTGGAGATGATGTTTTAGGTGTCCAACCATCTATATATTAGATATCACCAATCAAATAGGAGTAGTTTAGAAATATCAGTGAGTTTTGACCAAAACCCACTGATGGACCTCCCATATCTGGATTTCTGAAAATTCTATATGAATAGAGAGGTCAGAGGTAGGAGATGATGTTTTAGGTGTCCGAACATCTATATATTAGATATCATCAATGCAATAGGTGTCCAAGCATTTCAGGCCCAATGACCCTAAAAGGCCTAATGTGTGATTTCTTCGCGGTTCTTCATTATGACATTTTAACACCTCGGAGAAGTCCAAATAAATAATGGATAGCAAATTTGAACTCCTTGTAACCTCAGAAATCCACAGAAACTGAAATTTTTACAATCGGAGCTCTCTAGGTCAATCAGTGACCTTTTAGGGTCATTGGGGCTGAAATGGAAACATTTCAGCCCCACGTTGGGCCTGAAATGATTCCATTTCAGGCCCGCATCGGGCCTGAAATGGAATCATTTCAGGCCCAACGTGGGGCTGAAATGTTTCCATTTCAGCCCCAATGACCCTAAAAGGTCACTGATTGACCTAGAGAGCTCCGATTGTAAAAATTTCAGTTTCTATGGATTTCTGAGGTTACAAGGAGTTCAAATTTGCTATCTATTATTTATTTGGACTTCTCCGAGGTGTTAAAATGTAATAACAAATAATCAAAAAAAGACTCTTAATATTGGGCACGTTGGGGCTGAAATTGAAACATTTCAGCCCCACGTTGGGCCTGAAATGATTTCGTTTCAGGCCCACGATTCCATTTCAGGCCCAACGTGGGGCTAAAATGTTTCTATTTCAGCCCCAATGACCCTAAAAGGTTACTGATTGACCTAGAGAGCTCCGATTGTAAAAATTTCAGTTCCTGTGGATTTCTGAGGTTACAAGGAGTTCAAATTTGCTATCCATTGTTTATTTAGACTTCTCCGAGATGTTAAAATGTAGTAACAAAGTATCGAGAAAAGTTCCTTAATATTGGGCACGTTGGGCCTGAAATGGAAACATTTCAGCCCCACGTTGGGCCTGAAATGGAACCATTTCAGGCCCAACGTGGGCGGCTGAAATGTTCTTTTAGTTTTAATTTAATAAAAATATTTTAATTAATTTCAATATTTTTTTTGTTTTGAGAAAGGTTCCATAATATTATTATCAAAATATAAAGGAACATCTTTTTATGGTCCGTCTCGAAATTCGTTACTGACAATGAGAAAGAGAAAGGGAAAGAGAATTGCATGCAGTACTTGTCGGTAGGGGTATAAGAGGAAGTTTACTAAAATATGTGCGCCCTTTGGTAATATTGAAACCATGGTACGCATTTTGATAAATACCAATATTTAGGTACGCCCTTTGGTAAATTACCGTTTATTTTATTTTATATTTTAGATACAATAAAAATCTCAAATTGATAAGAGATGAAAAAGATCATAACTTTAAAAGAATGAAAGATATTTTTATTGAGATGAGATCTATTAAAAGAGCTTAAAAATAAAACAATAAAGATTTAGATCGAAAATTAATAATATTATATTATTATATTAATATCGAATACTTCAATTTTAATTATTAAATAAATTAAAGGAAAACAAATCTAATACTTATTATTAATAATAAGTATTAGAATTTTAAATAATAAATATTCTTTTGGTTATCTTATTTTGGTTATCTAAATATTTAAAGAATCCTTATTATTAAAGAATTTTAATAATTATCTAAATATTCAATTTAATAATTAAACGATTTTAACTAATATTAATTTAAATTCAATTTTTAAGAGACCTAGATCCATTTAATTATTAATCAAATCGAAATTGAATATTTAGATCCGATATTGATTGAATATAATCAAGACCATATACTCATAGCAAGCGAGTTGGCTAGTAGCAGAGTAGTGGGTTGAAACTGTTATCTTGGAAGGTTGAAAAATCCTCAATCCAACTCAATTTAAAATGAATTGTGAGATAGGCGGGCTAACCAATGGGCCTATAAAAAATTATTTAAAAAATTTAAAGAAATTTATATCTTCAATATTTTACTTCGAAAAAAGTTTCATGAATCAAATTTATCCAGAAATATATATTTTAAATATAAATAAGCACAAACAAATACTCATTAGAGATAAAAAAAATACTATTTTTATTTCAAAATTATAATAAAAAAGATAAATTATTGATAAAAAAACCCAACTTACATGTGGTTTTCAATCTGTGGGTCGACCCGTTGATAACCATCATTTTTGTTGATTATTTTAGGCTCTTAAATCCATGTTTGATCCACATTTTATATGTTTAAGTTTGCAATTATATTAGGTTTCATGTATTTCCCTTATTTTGGCTTTTAATTCAAATCTTTGTATATTTGGGATATTTTTAGCACTAAATTTGAATATCATTTTGTAGGCTTCAAATGATCATGGACCTAGATCAAATCGGGTCAGACTTGAGTTAGCATTGGATCTAGATCAAAGGGATCAAGCATCGGATTAATAGGAGCCGTCCATTCTAGAGAACGGCTAGATCTGAGCCATCGGCCAACTTCTGGTCAATCCGAGTTCAAGATAGAGTCAATCCTGACCATAGACCAAGATCTGAAAATTTCAGCCAAATCAGAAGTGATCTGACCATTGGATCAAGCTCAAGATGTTCTAGATCATCCATTCAAGCAAAGGGAAGATCTGGACCATCCGCCACTGATCTAGTTAATCCAAGCTGGGGACATGTAGATCAGAACCATTGATTGGGATCTGTGAAGTTTGGTTCAGATCTGAAAAGATCTGACCGTTGGATGAAGCCAAATTGATCTCAGCCGTCTGTTGCTTCCATCATCATATGGTTGAACCAATGGTTTGGCTGAACCATTGACTGGACTAAACCCAATTTCTGGCTGGGCTGAATGAACCAAGGACTGCTGGACTGAGCTGTGGTCG
Organism: Boesenbergia rotunda; assembly: GCA_024364735.1. NCBI lineage: Eukaryota > Viridiplantae > Streptophyta > Magnoliopsida > Zingiberales > Zingiberaceae > Boesenbergia > Boesenbergia rotunda. Next base: position 208,030 of record JAGFNQ010006278.1, on the reverse strand, counting down.
AACCCAAGATTAAAGCTGAAGTTGGCTGACTGGACCGAACCGCTGATCGAACCCACGCGCAGCCGAGACGAACAAAAAGGGCACGCCGACGCAAACCTAGGTCATCGACTTCATCTTCTCCACGGAGAAGCGATCGCGGAGAGGGGCTGAGACGAGGCCCGTCTCACTCAACTTTTCCACCTCCACCAAGGGCCGGCGATTTTCCTCCCACTTCATCGCCGCCGGCCAGAGCTTCGATCGATCGCAGTTTGAGGGGTTCCCGACTCGATCCGATCAACTCCATCCGCTTTTCACTTCATCGCCGCCGACCGACAGCTTTCTCTCGAGTTTGAGGGGTTCCCAACTCGATCAAAGCTTTCATCCACTCTCCACTCCACCAAAGCTAGGGTATCGGGTCCATGCCCTAGTCGACTTCACCGCCGTTAGCAGCAACATTTCCACTCCTTCAGTAGCTAGCCTTCATCAGATCCGGGAAGCACTAGTTATCCCTTTTAGCAATTCAGTTTCAGCAACTTTACTTCATCAATTCCGGCAGCATTCCATCACAGCAGCTCTTCTCATCAGTTCTTCACAGCAAACTCGGCAGCTACCAATTCGGTTGCAATTCCATCACAATGCCAGCAGTTCCTTTACATCCAGCCTTCATCAACTTCACAGCAGATTCTTCCCAGCAGAATTCCTTCATAGCATTTCATCATAGCAAGTCCTTAACAGCAATTCCTTCAGAGAAATTTAGTTCTTTGGGTGAATTTGCGTGCATTCAACTTGATTCGAGTTGTTATGTGTGTTTTGAGTGATTGCTTGTATTAGATGGAATTTTCCCATTTCAAATTGCACGTACCTTTGTTATTTTGATTCATGCTCGCAAGTTGTTCGACAAATTGTTTCTATAGATAGGTTTAAATTCATGTCTCTTGTTTTACTTAGTTCTCAATCGTCTTGTCTCTTTTAATTGCTTAATGTTCTTGTGCTTCATTTAAATGCAATTAAGTTAGGTTAGATTAGATTTCTTTACTGCTGTAGGTTTTGTTCCGTGTTTAGTTTCATTGATGCTTAATTTCTAGTGGTCATTTTCTTTATTGCAATTGTAGTTAGGATTAAATTGGATTTCATTACCTGCACTGTCTTTCCCTAATTAGAATTAGATTTCATACCTGTCTTGCTACTTCTTTTCATAGCCTTAACGTTCAAAACCAAACCCAGTTTGATATCAAAAATCCAAAAGTAATAAAATACGATCCTGAGATTTATCATGTACCAACTACATTCGTTGGGAGACGACTCAAGTTACTCTATGCTACAGTAGTGTAGAGGAGTTCGATACTTAAATTGTATTTGAAACCGTAACACGACAAAAACGGTTATCAAATTTGGCGCCGTCCGGCAACGGCGCCAAATTTGATAACCGTTTTTGTTATGTTACGGTTTCAAATACAATTTAAGTATCGAACTCCTCTACACTACTGTAGCATAGAGTAACTTGAGTCGTCTCCCAACGAATGTAGTTGGTACATGATAATTCTCAGAATCGTATCTTATTGCTTTTGGATTTTTGATATCAAACTGGGGTTTGAATTTGAACATTAAGACTACGCAAAGACATAACAAAGCAGGTAGGGAAATCTAATTTAACCTAACTACAATTGCAGTAAAGAAAAAGACAACTAGAAATTAAGCATCAACAAAACTAACATGGAACAAAACCTACAGCATTAAAGAAATCTAATTTCCTAACTTAATTGCATGTAAACGAAGACATGAAACTTAAAGCATGGGAAAAGCAATACACAATAACAGCTAAACGAGTAAGAAACTTCGCAATTTCAAATAACTATTCTAAGAGGCATTTAACCAAACACTATATAGGCATGATTAAAATTGCTTCAAGAACGTGCCAATTGATATAGGAAAATTACATCAACTACAAATATTCAACAATCAAACACACATAACATTCAAATTAAACCAATTCAATTCTGATGAAGCTGCTGCCGAAAGGAAGCTGTGAAGGGCTACTGGAAATGGAACTACTGTGAAAGAAGCTACGGAAACTCAATTGCTGTGAAGGAAATTGAAACTGCTACTGGATCGAAATTGCTGAAATGAAATCGGAATAATGGAAAGCTGCTAGAATTGAAGTGAAGAAATTGCTATAAAGACATGCTATGAAGAAAGAAACTGCTGAAATAAACTGCTGGAAGAAATTGAGCTACTGCCGGAAATCTGTGAAGAATGGGATCGCCGGCGATGGAGTCGACTAGGGCTCGGAACCCCTGGGCCCTAGCTCTGCGGTGGTGATGTGGATGAAAGCTTTGATCGAGTTGGGAACCCCTCAAACTCGAGAGAAAGCTGTCGGTCGGCGGCGATGAAGTGGAAAGCGGATGGAGTTGATCGGATCGAGTCAGGAACCCCTCAAACTGCGATCGATCGAAGCTCCGGTCGGCAGCGATGAAGTGGGAGGAAAATCGACGGCCCTTGGTGGAGGTGGAAAAGTTGAGTGAGATGGGAACCCCTCGTCTCAGCCCCTCTCCGCAATCGCTTCTCCGTGGAGAAGATGAAGTCGATGACCTAGGTTTGCGTCGGTGTGCCCTTTTTGTTCGTCTCGGTTGCGCGTGGGTTCGATCAGCGGTTCGGTCCAGTCAGCCAGCTTCAGCTTTAATCTTGGGATCGACCACAGCTCAGTCTAGCAGTCCTTGGTTCATTTAGCCCAGCCAGAAATTGGGTTTAGTCCAGTCAATGGTTCAGCCAAACCATTGGTTCAGCCATATGATGACGGAAGCAACAGACGGCTGAGATCAATTTGGCTTCATCTAACAGTCAAATATTTTCAGATCTGAACCAAACTTCATAGATCCCAATCAATGGTTCTGATCTACCTGTCCCCAGCTCGGATTAACCAGATCAGTGGCGGATGGTCCAGATCTTCCCTTTGCTAGAATGGATGATCTAGAACATCTTGAGCTTGATTCAACGGTCACATCACTTCTGATTTGGCTGAAATTTTCATATCTTGGTCTATGGTCATGATTGACTCTATATTGAACTCGGATTGACCAGAAGTTGACCGATGGCTCAGATCTAGCCGTTCTCTAGAATGGACGGCTCCTATTAATCCGATGCTTGATCCCTTTGATCTGGATCCAATGCTAACTCAAGTCTGACCCGATTTGATCTAGGTCCATGATCATTTGAAGCCTACAAAATGATATTCAAATTTAGTGCCAAAAATATCTCAAATATACAAAGATTTAAATTAAAAGCCAAAATAAGGAAAATACATGAAACCTAATACAATTGCAAACTTAAGTTTATAAAATGTGGATCAAACATGGATTTAAGAGCCTAGAATAATCAACAAAAATGATGGTTATCAACTCCCCCACACTTAATTCTTGCACGTCTCGGGCAAGTAAACAAAACTAAAAGAAAATAACATATCTCCCAAACATTACATCCCCTATGAATACTTTAAGAAATAATAAAAGAAAGTTACTTAGGATCATCAAGTCTCAAGAATCCATGTATTTATGGTTCCAAATCTCACATAAGTCAAAAACATGGTAATTTCATCAACTTGAATAAACTTAGCATGACAAAAACCTCACAAGATGGATATATGCACTGATGCTCACAAAAATAATAAATATAGAAGTGGAGTTCTCTCAAAACATTCATGACATTGCACTACCATATGCTTGCTTATCTTCTACTTCTCCACTACTATAACATAAGTACACAAATCAAGAGGGCTTTCAAAGGACTAATGATGAAACCAAGTGCTAACAAAAGAACAAGAAAGTAGATAACAAAGAAGATCAAAGAGAATATGAGAGCATTGGGGTAATCAACATGATGTATACAATCAACCGATATGCCAAAATAAGAACTCACCCAAACATCTAACACTCAAAATTCTCCTTGCACATTCTCAATGCACTACACATTAACCACTTACAACATCTCTCAAAATGCATGTAATGATTAACAACATAACTCTTGAATTTCTCTAAACAATAATATCAAAAGAGTACACATCAAAAATTTTTTATGAAAATATTCCCTCTTGTTCATCACTAACAAAAATCTCGAATGCTTGAGAATTTTTTTTCACTCTCTTTAATTTCTCATTCTTTTCTTTTGCATTTTTTTTCTTTTTTTTTCTTCTGTTTTGTTTTGTTTTGTTTTTTTTCTTTTTTTTTTCTTTCACAGAGAGATTTTTTTTAACAAGCATTCGTCCATACACACTTTTCTCTCCCCCCCCCCCCCCACACTTAAAACTTGCCCGTCTCGGGCAATGTAGCAAAGCATGATAACATCTAAAATTCACAATAATAGAGGCTAATAATAGACAACTAAAAATGTACTCATCATAAAATCACCCCATGCTTTCATCGCATGCTCAAGGAAAGAATAAGCTAACAAGGATATGACTGTGAGAATATAGTGACAATGAGAAAGACAATGAAACAGGAAAGTAATAGGTGAAATGCTCAGTAGTAACAATAACAAAGGAGAGGAAAACTAAGAGTTAAACAAGAAAGGTTGCCTCCATCATATTCATGTAAGCTTATGCTCTTGTAATTTCAAAAAGAATCAAAGCAAGTTCTAGAGTGTCAAGTATCACAAATGCTATCACACATAAGAGGATTAAGGATAGGCATAGCAATATCCTCACTAGGTGAACAATAAAATGTCATGCTTAATCCAACAAGATAGAGTTCATCACCACAATAATTGACTAAATACAATTAATATCCCCAAGCATACCAAGGAAATCAAAACTCAATAGTCAGACTTAACCATCTTTTATGATTCTCAAAGCATAATAAAGGAACATGTAAGGAGATACAACTAGAAGTCAAACAAGGTTTATTCAAAACCAAACAAAATGCAGAATGAGGAAGCAAAACATGAATGCAAAGCATAAAAGCAAACAAATATGCGAGTATAAACATAAAGAAAATAAGAAAAGGAAAGAAAAGGAACAAACTCCCCTTTAAGTAGGGTAGAGAGCACGTAGCATCCATTTTGGGAGAACTATCCTCATGTGATCAACTTCGTAGTGCACGGATTTCTCCCTTGACAATTTAGCACAAGCATCTTCCGGGGGTCGGAGACGATTAAGGTTCAGAACCCACTTCAGAGGTGAAGTGCTACTAGTCGAAATAAGAGCAACTCCTCCCTCTTGATGCTTTTTAGAAGTCCTTCCAGGAGGTTGGAGTCTGTTCAGATGGAGCACCCACTCCAGAAGCCTTCGGGACCCTGCAAAACCATGTAATACCTCTCTCAAGCGTGCAGGGTAAGTAAGAAGTGTAATATCATCAATCTCTATATAAAGAGAATCCAAAAATGCATCACTGCCAATAAAATCAATGTTGGGTACCTCAATGAATTTTTCAAAATTATTTCCTACAAAAGATGCATCAAGAAACTCATCACAATCAATAAAATCCATTTGGGTGCCTCTATCAGTTTTTCACACTCAACTTCAGCATAATATATAGCAAGAGATTCATCATAATAAACAACATCAATTTCAGGCCCTTCTAAAAATTTTCCACAATCCATATCCACAAAAGATGTATCAGGTAATTCACCACATTCAACAAAATCAATTTTAGGTGCCTCCAGAAGTTTTTCACACTCAACTTCAGCATAAGATATAGCAAGAGATTCATCACAATAAACAACATCAATTTCAGGCACCTCTAAGAATTTTTCACAATTAAATTCTACAAAAGATGTATCACAACATGCTTCACATTCCACAAATTCAACACGAGGTACCTTCATGAATTTTTCACAATCAAATTCTATAAAAGATGTATCCATAATTGTATCACAAACAATAAAATCATTTTGAGGTACATCCATTGATTTTTCCAAAGACATAAGAGGAATACTTACCTGATCATGCTGCAGAATACCTGGAGGTTCTACAAGAATAGATGTAACTGTGGTCCCTTCCTGGTCAAGTACATGCTCCACTTCAGGTTTAGGTTCTGGTGGACACTCAACTGAAACAGGTGATTCTTGGGTTCTTGCTTCCACCATGCAAGTCCCTACACTTTCATATTGTTCCTCTGAATCTTCTAATGTATCAGTCAATGGTGGTCCCTGGGGCTCAGTGCAATCCCCTACACCTATTAAATCATCTCCAACACATGCTTCCTCAACCATTCCTGCAACAATCAAATTAGAAAAATTAGGATCATCAACAACTATATCATCACAAAATAAAAGTATCGAATGATCCTGTAAAGTTTTAGAATTGAATTCAAAATTATCACAAGCTCTGCTATCAATCTCCTTCAATGCCTCTAAACCAGTAGGAATGGGTGATCCTGAGGCTCATTGCAATCCCCTACACTCTCAATCCTATCCTCTGAATTTTTTGATGTATCAATCAATGTAGGTGGTCCCTGGGGCTCTGTACAATCCCCTACACCTATAGATAGATTCATTTGACTCGCAATTTGTCCAATGCTCTGTACAATCCCCTGAAGCCTTTGTTGAAATTGTTGAAACATCTCCTCCAACCTTTGTTGTTGAGCCTCACCCTCATTAGGATTCTCAAAGCCTCCTTGATTGGTGTGGGGGAGTTGGTTTTGAAATGTAGCATGAGGTTGCTCCAAACTGTAAGTAGGCTGTGAATTCTGAAATTGAGACTGTGGGGGTTGATGAAATGGTTGAATAGGTTGATTAAATTGCTGAAAACATGGTTCACAACTTGGTGGAGATTGCTGAAAATTATGATTCTGGAAACTCTGATCATAGGGCTGAAATTGTTGGTTGGAAGATTGGATTGATTGCTGAAAATTCTGATTCTGGAATTGAAAACTCTAAAATGGTGGCTGAAAATTTTGATCGTTTGGTGGAAAATATTGCTGTGATGGTTGAAATCCACTTTGAATTTAATTCTGGAAAGTCTGAAATGGTTGGAACCCCTGCTGAAAATTCTGACTTGATTGGAAGGATAGCTGACCTTGCTGAAATTGTGGCTGAAATTACTGTGGTGGCTGATTGAAAGTTTGGTACTGCTGCAAATCTGAATAGGGTTGCTGAAATTGTTGAAAAAGCTGACATTGTGGCTGCCCTTGCTGAAATTGACAACTTGGTTGTTGAAAATTTGATTGGGACTGCTGAAAATATTGGTTCTGCTGTTGAAATTGTTGACACGGCTGCTGGTAAGTAGATGAAAACATTTTGAACTGGCAGTCCTGTCACAAAACAAACAAAATGGCAGCAACCGTATATAAAAGATAAAGCAATCAAGAATAGAATTAAAGGATATAATTATCAAGCACCACTACATTCCTCGGCAACGGCGCCAAATTTGATAAGGCTCGCGTGTCGTACCGCGAGTATCAAATACAATTTAAGTATCGAACTCCTCTAAACTAATGTAGCATAGAGTAACTCGAGTCGTCTCCCAACGAATGTAGTCGGTACATGATAAATCTCAGAATCGCATGTTATTGCTTTTGGGGTTTTGGATATGAAACTGGGTTTTGGATTTAAGAGCTATGACTACGAAATGAATAGCAAAGCAAGGATGAAATCCAATTCTAATTAAGGAAAGACAGTGCAGGTAATGAAATCCAATTTAATCCTAACTACAATTGCAATAAAGAAAATGACCACTAGAAATTAAGCATCAACGAAACTAAACACGGAACAAAACCTACAGCAGTAAAGAAATCTAATCTAACCTAACTTAATTGCATTTAAATGAAGCACAAGAACATTAACCAATTAAAAGAGACAAGACAATTGAGAACTAAGTAAAACAAGAGACATGAATTTAAACCTATCTATAGAAACAATTTGTCGAACAACTTGCGAGAATGAATCAAAATAACAAAGGTACGTGCAATTTGAAATGGGAAAATTCCATCTAATACAAGCAATCACTCAAAACACACATAACAACTCGAATCAAGTTGAATGCACGTAAATTCGCCCAAAGAACTAAATTTCTCTGAAGGAATTGTTGTTAAGGACTTGCTATGATGAAATGCTGTGAAGGAATTCTGCTAGGAAGAATCTGCTGTGAAGCTGATGAAGGCTGGATGTAAAGGAACTGCTGGCATTGTGATGAAATTGCAACCGAATTGGTAGCTGCCGAGTTTTGCTATGAAGAACTGATGAGAAGAGCTGCTGTGATGGAATGCTACCGGAATTGATGAAGTAAAGTTGCTGAAACTGAATTGCTAAAAGGGATAACTAGTGCTGCCCGGATCTGATGAAGGCTAGCTACTGAAGGAGTGGAAATGCTGCTGCTAACGGCGGTGAAGTCGACTAGGGCACGGAACCGATACCCTAGCTTTGGTGGAGTGGAGAGTGGATGAAAGCTTTGATCGAGTCGGGAACCCCTCAAACTCGAGAGAAAGCTGTCGGTCGGCGGCGATGAAGTGGAAAGCGGATGGAGTTGATCAGATCGAGTCGGGAACCCCTCAAACTGCGATCGATCGAACCTCTGGCCGGCGGCGATGAAGTGGGAGGAAAATCGCCGGCCCTTGGTGGAGGTGGAAAAGTTGAGTGAGATGGGAACCCCTCGTCTCAGCCCCTCTCTGCGATCGCTTCTCCGTGGAGAAGATGAAGTCGATGGACTAGGTTTGCGTCAGCGTGCCCTTTTTGTTCGTCTCGGCTGCGCGTGCGTTCGATCAGCGGTTCGGTCCAGTCAGCCAGCTTCATCTTTAATCTTGGGTTCGACCACAGCTCAGTCCAGCAGTCCTTGGTAAATTCAGCCCAGCCAGAAATTGGGTTTAGTCCAGTCAATGGTTCAGCCAAACCATTGGTTCAGCCATATGATGATGGAAGCAACAGACGGCTGAGATCAATTTGGCTTCATCCAACGGTCAGATCTTTTCAGATCTGAACCAAACTTCACAGATCCCAATCAATGGTTCTGATCTACCTGTCCCCAGCTCGGATTAACCAGATCAGTGGCGGATGGTCCAGATCTTTCCTTTGCTTGAATGGATGATCTAGAACATCTTGAGCTTGATCCAACGGTCAGATCACTTCTGATTTGGCTGAAATTTTCAGATCTTGGTCTATGGTCATGATTGACTCTATCTTGAACTCGGATTGACCAGAAGTTGACCGATGGCTCAAACTAGCCGTTCTCTAGAATGGACGGCTCCTATTAATCCGATGCTTGATCCCTTTGATCTGGATCCAATGCTAACTCAAGTCTGACCCGATTTGATCTAGGTCCATGATCATTTGAAGCCTATAAAATAATATTCAAATTTAGTGCCAAAAATATCCCAAATATACAAAGATTTAAATTAAAAGCCAAAATAAGGAAAATACATGAAACCTAATACAATTGCAAACTTAAGCATATAAAATGTGGATCAAACATGGATTTAAGAGCCTAGAATAATCATCAAAAATGATGGTTATCACCCGTCCGAGTCACGGGCCTAGGCAGGTCGACCTACTATGGGCTTAAATTGATAAAATTTCAATTCAACCGCTTAAATTGTAATCCTTGATATTGTTTTTTTTACCCATTGAGCAATAATACACAGCGAGAATTTTTAGCGTGAAACCCAACGAGAATGACGCGACACTTTTTGTACATACATCCGATTGTCACTTGGTCACTGATGGCGGCCTCCGATCGCTGCCCCGAACCAAATTATACCGTGAGGGGCACAGTGAACCCGTCGAGGATCGTTGTAATTAGAATGTCACGTCATTGTCATTGGGGTTCTCGTTGAAAATTCTCGCTACATTTCATTTTTCATTCTTAATATACAGTAATGATACACAACGATAATTTTTAGCGAGAAACCCAACGTTAATGACACGAAACTTTTTGTGTACACATCCGATTGCCGCTTGGACACTGACGGCGGACTCTGGCCGCTGCCCCGAACCAAATTATACCCTGAGGACACAGTGAACTCGTCGAGGATTGCTATAATTAGAATGTCACATCATTCTCGTTGGGGTTCTCGTTGAAAATTCTCACTGCATATCAGTTTTCTTAATATAGAGCAATGATACGCAGTGATAATTTTTAGCGAGAAACCCAACGGGAATGACACGATACTTTTTGTGTGCACATCCGATTATCGCTTGGACACTGACGGCGAGCTCCGGCTACTGCGACGAACCAAATTATACCCTGAGGGACACAGTGGACCCGTCGAGAATTTCTATAATTAGAATGTCACATCATTCTCATTGGGTTTCTCGCTGAAAATTCTCGCTGCATATCATTTTTCTTAATATAGAGCAAGGATACGCAGCGAGAATTTTTAACGAGAAACTCTATGGAAATGACGCAACACTTTTTGTGTACACATCTGATTGCCGCTTGGACATTGACAGTGGCCTCCGGCCGCTGCCCCGAACCAAATTATATCCTGAGGGGTACAGTGAATCCAGCGAGGATCACTGTAATTAGAATATCATGTCATTTTTATTGGATTTTTTGCCGAAAATTCTCCAGTGCATATCATTTTGAGCAATGATTCAGCGAGAATTTAATTTACGTAAATTTAATTACCTCCTCATCTATAAATAGATGGAAGCGTGATACTCTAAATAAGCAATCACTTGATTGAAGTGAGTGATATCCGTAGCTTTATTAACCATGGCTTCCCTTGTCATGCTCTCTGCTGCTCTCCTCGTCGGCCTCCTCCTGCCTTCCTCCATGGCCGACAACGTTCTCTTTGGCGGTGACAAGCTGCGCACCGACGAATTCCTCACGGAAGGGAACTATAAATTCATGATGCAGTCCGACTGCAACCTGGTGCTGTTCGACAACGGCCAAGCCGTGTGGTCCTCCGAAACCAACGGCCTAGGCAGCAGCTACTTCGCCCGCATGCAGACCGATGGCAACTTTGTCATCTTCAACGATGACTTCAACAAAGTTTGGGAGAGCAACACCCGCGGCCCGGAGGGCAAGTACGTCCTCGTCCTGCACCGCGACGTCAAGGTCGTCATCTTCGGCTGCCCTATATTCACCATCCCCAAAGATGAACCCACGAGCAGGAAGATAATCATAAGTGGTCACAGTGATGAATCGACGAACGTTCTCTTTGGCGGCGACAAGCTGCGCACCGGCGAATCCCTCACCGAAGGGAACAATAAATTCGTGATGCAGGCCGACTGCAACCTGGTGCTGTTCCACAACGACCAGGCTGTGTGGTCCTCCCATACCAACGGCCTAGGCAGCAGTTGCTTCGCCCGCATGCAAACCGACGGCAACTTCGTCATCTTCAACGATGACTTCAATAAAGTTTGGATGAGCTAACACCCGCGGCCCGGAGGGCAAGTACATCCTCGTCCTGCACCGCGACGGCAAGGTCGTCATCCACGCCTGCCAATATGGACCATCCCCGAGGATGAGCCCAAGAACAGGAAGATCGTCAAAATTAAAGTGGTCACAGCGATGAATCCACGAACGTTCTCTTTGGCGGCGACAAGCTGCGCAACGGCGAATCCCTCACCGAAGGGAACTATAAATTCGTAATGCGGTCCGACTACAACCTGGTGCTGTTCGACAACTGTTGGCACAGAATCGATGAAGCACTGGATGCAGAAGAAGAGAACAAATAAAGAGAGAAGATGTTGCCACTGAGCCACACTTCGTTCAAAAAAATTGCAATGTAACACTCAAACAAAAACCCGCACAGTAGCAATTAAAGACACAGCACAATGAGCGATTAAAGCAAGGCACAGTGTAGGAGAGAACAAACGCAAGATTTGTTATAAGGCAAAACACATGCGATGAATGTAAGAACAGTGAAAGAAACTGGAGAGGAAATTAATGCTTCTATCGATCTTTTTCACAAAGCTTCGACCCCTTTAAATACATCATAGAAGATAAACTTAACGCTAAAAAATAGGGATGACTCATCCCATAAAATAGGAAACGATAAAATTAATGAAGAAGAATAATAATCGACGTGTGAGAAGTTTGCGGAAAGGAAAAACGTGCGTGGCAATGTCCGAATTATTTGCCTATATTACTCCCCCTAATTCTAACATGACTCTAAATCACGAATGCCGAGTAGTTGTCGCATGCCAGCTAACTTCACTCCTGACAAAGCTTTAGTTAAAGCATCGGCTCGCTGTTCTCCAGTATTAACGAACTCCACCACAATCTGTCCCTTCTCAACACATTCTCTGATAAAATGGAACCTTATATCTATATGCTTGCTTCGACCATGGAAAACAAGATTCTTCATGAGAGCTATAGCAGATCTGTTGTCAACAAACAAAGTCACCGGTTTTGGCTCTTTACCGGTTAATTCACTGGCAAGACTTCTTAACCACAAAGCATGACAGGCTGCAGTTGTGGCTGCCATGAATTCTGCCTCACAAGATGAAAGTGCCACTGTCTTCTGCTTCTGTGAGTTCCAGGACACCAGACTTTCATTAAAATAGAAAGCCATTCCACTTGTGCTTTTCCTCCCGTCGAGATCTTCGGCTAAATCGCTGTCCGAGTAGCCGAATATACTAATTTCCTGGGGTCCCTTTGTGTAAGCAAGTCCAAAATAGATTGTACCTTTCAAATACCTGAGGATCTGTTTGACAACCTTATGATGCATGCTTGTAGGTCTTTCCATATATCTGCTCGCCATGCCGACAGAATATGATAGGTCTGGCCGCGTGTGTAACAGATATCTTAGACAACCAATGACGCGCCTGTACTCCGTGGCATCAATTGGAGTCCCTTCCAGGTCTTTATGCAGTTGTGTCTTGGGTTCCATCGGCTGCTTTGTGGCATTACAATCTACCATCTGGAATTGAGATAGAATTTTCTTGGTATAGGTTGATTGTCTAAGTAAAATTCGGCTCTTCTGTTGTTCCACTTCAATTCCTAAGTAGTAGGAGAGAAGACCCAAATCACTCATCTCAAATTCTGTCATCATTTGTTGTTTGAATTTGTTGATTCCTTCTGTGCTCCTTCCTGTCACGATGAGATCGTCAACATACACTCCAACAAGTATACTAGCTTCTCTTTTACCTCTTGTATATACTGCATGTTCTTGATTACACTTTTTGAAGCCGAGCTCTTCCAGACTCCTGTTCAGCCGCATGTTCCAAGCTCGTGGAGCCTGCCGCAGTCCATAGAGGGCCTTGGATAACCTGTACACCTTGTGTTTCTGATTTTGTACTTCAAACCCTTCTGGTTGAGTGACATATATTTCTTCTTCCAACTCTCCGTTCAGAAATGCCGACTTCACGTCTAGATGGTGTACCTCCCAGCCTTGATTTGCTGCAAGTGCAAGAATGACTCGAATAGTATCGAGTCTAGCGACAGGTGCGAATACCTCTTCAAAGTCGATGCCTTGTCTTTGCATATAGCCTTTAGCAACTAATCTTGCTTTATGCTTGACCACTTTTCCAGCTGAATCTTTCTTCAGTTTGAACACCCATTTTAGGCCGATAGGTTTGTGGCCTAATGGGAGCTCAGTTAGGGTCCAGATCTTGTTCATCTCAATAGTCTTCAGTTCTTGCTCCATTGCTTCGTACCAGCAAGCCTCGGTTGCAGCTTCTTGGTAACAGGTCGGCTCTTCTGACATCATCAGCATTACCTCATTCTCCTCTTCATCAATACCAACTATTTCCTCAGTGTTGGCATAGATATCAGCAATGGACCTATAACGAACTGGCCCTTCAAGGGGCTCAGGTGAGGTAGTTGCATAGGTGTTCGATGATGGTGTAGACGGACTTGATGCTCCTGTCGATGATGGTGTAGATGGGCTTGATGATGGTGTCGATGCCGATGGTGTGACATCTTCCGCCCCTACCTCAATGTCTGCTGCAACAATCGCCTCATCGGTGTTGAATGCATTCACCACCATAAACCCAGGTAAGTCTTCTTTATCAGCACCTGTATTCCATGTCTATTCGCTATTTTCTTGAAATATTACATCTCTACTTACTTGTAGCTTGTCATGCCTTAGATCAAATAGACGATGAGCTTTACAGCCTTCTTCGACTCCTAAGTGTACCATAGGTGAGCTTATGTCGTCAAGTTTCTTAAGGTGAGGGGTTGTATTTTTTGCATAGGCAATACAACCAAACACCTTCAAGTGGGCAAGATGTGGCTTTCTCCCCATCCAAGCTTCAAATGGAGTACGTTCTCCTAGCGCTTTAGTTGGGAGACGGTTTAGCAGATAGACAGCATGCCTAACCGCCTCTCCCCAGAACCTTGCCGGCATATGTGTACCCTTGAGGAGAGATCTGGCCATAGCCATCACTGTGCGATTACGACGCTCCACAACGCCATTCTGTTGGGGTGTGTAGGGAGCCGAAAGGTGCCTCTCAATTCCTTCATTTTCACAGAATCGAGTGAACTCCGTGGATAGAAACTCACCGCCACGGTCTGTCCAAAGTGTTTTGATCTTGTACTCAGTCGTGTTCTCCGTCACGGACTTGAACTTCTTGAATGCTTGGAATGCATCTTTCTTTGCTGTCAAAACAAATACCCACATCCACCTTGTGCAATCATCAACAATCAAAAAGAAATACTTGTTACCAGCAAGTGTACTTGGTGAAATTGTCCCGCAAATATCAGCATGGAGAAGTTCCAACGGCTTCGTCGCTCTAAAGTTTGCTTGGTGCGGGAATGACGACCTTGCATGTTTGGAGATCACACACACCTCGCAAAGCTTGTTCGTCTGGGGCAATAGTGGCACACCAACCGCCAATTTCTTCTCCCCCAACAGCTTCAAGTCATGAAAGTTTACATGTCCGAGCCTTGCATGCCATAACCAGGTGGGGTCTTCTAGGCTTGCTTGGAGGCAGACTTGCTTGAATGTCTTCAAGGTTATTTTGTACAAGCGATTTTGCGTTCGCTTTACCAGTATCAAGAGCTTCCCGCTCCTATCAATCACCTTCATGGTATCTCCTTCCATGTGCACCTCGTTCCCAGCTTCTGTCAACTGACCAAGGCTTATGATATTACTACAAAGTTTCGGAATGTAGTATACCTCGTGGAGAGTCTTCTGATCGCCGTTCTTGCATTCGAACACAGCCGTCCCCTTGCCCATGATCTCAATGGTTGATCCATCGCCAAACCTCACCCTCCCGGTGATAGTTTCATCTAGTTCTTGAAACTTCTCGCGATGTCCAGTCATGTGATTGCTGGCACCATTGTCAAGGTACCAAACGTCTTTGTCTTCACCTTTCTTGACGCCCCGGTACACCTCCGGTAGCAACCTCTCTTCACTGAGCAGAATGGTATCCTGCCGCTGAGATTCTTCGTGGGACATGGTCATCATTAGTGCTGGCTCTTCATCGGTGGCGCAAGTGAGGTGAGCCTCATCTCCACGACGCTTGCTGTAGCATTCAGACGCATAATGCCCCATTTTCTCACAATTGAAGCATTTTATGTGTCTCTTGTCACGAGTGTCACTGTTGTTGCCGCTAGTGCCTCCTGCACTATCTTGGCGCTGTGTACCACGACCACGATCGTGCCCTCGCCCACGCCCACGCCCTCTGCCACGATTAGAGCTGTTGGACCCACGTCCCTTGCCTCCTGACGAAGTGTCCACGCTACTCCCCTTTTGTCGCATTTGCCATTCGGCATGAGTAAGTAGGAGCTCTCCTTCAGTGCCGTTGGTGTTGCTGCGTAATCGTAGCGTTCGTTCCTCGTACGCCTTCAGTCGCCCTATAGCCTCCTCAAATGGTATAGACTCAAGGTCGTAGAACTGCTCAATGCCGACAACAATAGGGAAGAATTTATCAGGGACAGAATCGAGCAATTTTTTTACCAACGAGGAATCTTCAAGTGTGGCTCCAAGGGTGGAGAATTTGCTGCTTAGGGCGCTGAGTTTGCCAACAAACTCATCAATCGTCTCGGTCTCTTTCATCCGGAGGGCGTCAAACTCGCTCTTCAACGTTTGTACACGTGCCTTCTTCACCCGATCACTACCAAGATATCTCGTCTTCAGGCTGTCCCAGACATCTTTCGCCGTCTTCTTTGTTGCAATTTGGAGGAGGATGTCTTCGGGGACACACTGCAAGATGTATGCACGTGCCTTTTTGTCCTTCTTTGCATCCACCTGGGCTCCTTCCACTGGCTCCACCGCCTCCCAGACTCCCTGGGCATCAAGGATCGCCTCTGTCTTTATTGCCCACACAGTGTAATGTGAGGACTTAGCATCGGATAGGGAAATAACACTCCGCCGTTCTCCTTTACTGGGATGCTCGACATTTTATAGAATCGTAGATTCTTGGATGTCTTATACTACCAACGCTCTGATACCAAGTGTTGGCACAGAATCGATGAATAGCACTGGATGCAGAAGAAGAGAACAAATAAAGAGAGAAGATGTTGCCACTGAGCCACACTTCGTTCAAAAAAATTGCAATGTAGCACTCAAACAAAAACCCACACAGTAGCAATTATAAAGACACATCACAATGAGCGATTAAAGCAAGGCACAGTGTAGGAGAGAACAAACGCAAGATTTGTTATAAGGCAAAACACATGCGATGAATGTAAGAACAGTGAAAAAAATTGGAGAGGAAATTAATGCTTCGATCGATCTTTTTCACAAAGCTTCGACCCCTTTAAATACATCATAGAAGATAAACTTAACGCTAAAAAATAGGGATGACTCATCCCATAAAATAGGAAACGATAAAATTAATGAAGAAGAATAATAATCGACATGTGAGAAGTTTGCGGAAAGGAAAAACGTGCGTGACAATGTCCGAATTATTTGCCTATAACAACGACCAGGCTGTTTGGTCCTCCCAGACCAACGGCCTAGGCAGCAGCTGCTTCGCTCGCATGCAGACTGATGGCAACTTCGTCATCTTCAACGATAACTTCATTACTTCAACAAAGTTTGGGAGAGCAACACCCGCGGCGCGGAGGGCAAGTACGTCCTCGTCCTGCAGCGCGACGGCAAGGTCGTCATCTTCGCCTGCCCTATATTCACCATCCCCGAGGATGAACCCACGAAGTACAGGAAGATCGCCTTGGTGACTAAGAAGAATTAGTTGGCTTCACCACGAACCATGCATGGATCGTTTCTAAATAAAACAGAATAAAATGAAGCGAGGCATAAATATTAATTAGCTGCGTGCATGGTACGCAGTACATATGTACGGTTAAGTTGGTGTCAATCCATCACCTAACTATCTACTTGCTCTTGTGTGTGTGTGTTTTTTAAAGTTGAATTACGTTGAAAAAAAAGGAAAACAAATAATTATAGCACATATAAATTGGAAAAATAAAATTAATATGAGGTAGAATCTAATTAACCTTCCAGCTTTGTGAAACAATATTATTGACTAATGTTTGTGATTTTGGAGGAGATGGTTTTTTAAAATTTTAGAGATCGTATCTAATTGAAATACAGAATACGTTAAAATACAGGATTGTTATTATCATCATCCAAAAAACAAATGATAATTAAATCTTCTAGGATACTTATAACTATTGACAGTGGCGTAGCCAGAAATATTAATAAGAGGGGACGAATTCAATAAATTAACAAAAATAATACAATACAAAAAATATATAATAAAAGTCATATATTAGCTTCATATGTTTTTACAATATCACTCTTCGAGATTTCATACTTTGAAAATGCTGAATAATAGCTTCATTATCAATGGTATCAAATACATCTCGCTCAATATATGGTATCAAACAATCATTTACCATATCATCTCTAACAGATTTCGAAGTAATGTTTTGATTATTTTCATTGCTGAAAACACTCTTTCTACAGTTGCAGTTGCAACAGGTTATAATAACAATGCTAATTTCAAAAGTAAATATACCAAAGGATACAGACGATGTTTCTTCAATTGAACCATCCTTTTAGCAAGCTGGCTAATCCCCACAATCTCAGCAAATTGATTGCTACTCCGCATATCAAAAATAAAGTTATCAAGTTGATGCTCAAGATGCATTAACTCTATCGGGGAAAATCTAATGGATAAAACTCAGCAAACTGAAGCAATTTTCTTTTATCATAAGCAGAGAATGAATTTGATGGATCAAGACAAGCCATACATAACAACAATTCTGTGTTCACCTCGTTAAACCGACTGTTCAACTCTTGAAGTTGCAAATCTATCACTTCATAAAACGTTTCAACGCGATAATAGTGAAGATTTGTCCTTCCTTCAATATTTCGTCGTGATCTTCCATGGGTAACGAATAAGTCTTCTATATGCGGGGTGACTATCTCATATTTAACACAAAATAAAGAAACTTCATTCAGTAACAAATCCCAACTATCATCTCTCATGGTCTACAGTTGATGTTTGCTTGATCTTACAAGAATCATGGCATTTATAATGTCTTGATCTTTTCTTTGTAAAGCTTGTGATAAATCATTTGTGATTCCCAAGATATTCTTCATTAAGTGCATATAAAATATAAACTCATATTTTCTAATCAATATAATTCCAACAGATTATTTGCTTGTGCCCTTTGATTGTGATCTTTTCCCTCCTCTTCAACAAATAAAAGGACATCAATAATTGAAGGATACAAGCATATCAAACTCAACAATGTATTATAATGTGAACCCCAACATATATTCCCAGCTCTTTTTAATGTCTTCTCTTGATTCATACCTTGTCCAGTGAAGATATCACCATTATGAATTCCTTTAATAACTTTTTCAAATTGTTTCTCACGAAGTATGTCTCTTCGCTTGCATGATGCTCCAACAATATTGTTTAATTGTGCAATAATGTCAAAAAAGTTGAAATTTTCATGTGATTTTCAGCAACAGCTACAAGTGTAAATTGCAGTTGATGAGCAAAACAATGAACATAATAAGCAGACTTATTCTCCATCATAATTAAGCTTTTTAAGCCATTGAATTCTTCTCTCATATTGCTAGCTCCATCATATCCTTGCCCTCCCAAATTAGATATAGATAATCCATGTTGGCACAACAAAGAATCAATAGCAGTTTTAAGTGATAAGGCAGTAGTGTCGCTTACATGTACAATGCCTAGAAAGCGTTCAACAATATTTCCCCTTTCATCTGCAAACCATAAAGCAACTGCCATTTGTTCTTTAACAGATATATCACGAGCTTCATCAACCAATATAGTAAATAATTCATCACCAAGATCTCCAAGAATAGAATTAGTAGTTAAATAGGCAAAAGATCTGATAATATCTTGTTGAATATCAGACGATGTCAATTTGTGGTTTAAGGGAGCATTGTCCAGTGTAACTCTATTGATATCCTCATTATGGTCAGCAAGAAATCTTAATAGTTCAAGAAAATTACCCTGATTGAGTGAGTTTGTTGATTCATCATGACCACGAAATGCTAATCCTTGACGCACAAGATATCTTATGCAATCAATTGATGCTGTCAAATGAACACGATAATCGGCAGCTACCTGACTAGATTGATTGACCAAACAAGTTTCAGTATGTTGTTTTTGATTCATCAAGTCATAAGCTACCATCATACACCTATTGTGAATACTGTTCTAATTTCCAACATGTTCATGAAATTTTTCTTTCTTTCTCCAATTTTTAAATCCCTCAGTAACAAAAGAATCTCCACCACTTTGACCACCATGATCCGCTTTGAATAAATAACAATAAAGACAAAAAAACTGCGTCTTTTGCAATGCTATATTCTAGCCAATTAGAATGAAGACTAAACCATATAGCTCGAAATCTTCGTTTCTCCTTTAAACAAGAATGCCAATGAAATTTATAATTCTTAGGCTGAAACGGACCTTTTTGCAAATAGTAATGTCGAACAATCTCCCTTTCATTAACATTATACTCAAGGATATGCTTTCTTAGACCAGGATCACTAGGATACTCATTTGAGTCAACATTAGGAGAAGGTGGTGGAGGAGGCGGAGGAGGAGGTGGTGGAGGAGGAGATGATTTGTTTGAAGTAGGTTCATCACGTATTTTCTTAAAATACCTCAACATTGTTATTTCACCTTATTGATCATCAACATAATATTTTAGAAACATAATCACCTAATTTAATGATTACCATTTTCCAATAATTCATATTAAAAATAAATAACAAACGAAATTGATAAAACTAACTTGAGAGTGAATGATCCTTTATTTTTCACATATATTGATAGACATATTAAGTCAAATCAAACATCAAATTTGATTGTCAATAAAATTAATCATATTAATATAGCAAATCAAATATCTGTAAATATTTGACATACTTGACTAGCAAATAAAATCATAAATATATGTAAAATTAATACTATAAATTTTTTAAATACTTAAATCAGTAATGGAAAGAAATCAAGTAAGAAAATGTTACCTCAATAAAAAACGTTTGTTATGGAGTGCCGACGAAGCGATGCCGATAGCCTTAGTAGCAAACGACAACGGCGCTAGCAACGACGTACGGTGTGCGGTGTGCCATGACAACGACGTGGATGACAACGAAAACACTGTGCGACGGAAGATTTTGAGGATAAAATTAGGATTAAAAAAATAAAATGGAAACTAGGGGAGGAAGAAGAATTTGAGATAAAGAAAAAAAAGAAAAGGAATTAGAGGAGGAAAAAAGAAAAAGGAAGAGGGCAAAAAAAAGGTTTGATGGGGAAGCGGGGAAAAATTTGCAAGAAGGGAAAAAATCGTCTACGGCGGGAGGCGGCGTGAAAAAACCCAAGAGTCGGCGTGAGAAAATAAAGACGGCGTGAGAAAATAAAGACGTGAGAAACGACGTGAGAAAAAAAAGAAAGAGGAATGATTTTCATTGGTTTTTCTAAAAAAGTCCAAACATTTTTAAATTTTATAACTAAGTCTTTTTTTAATTGTTTTCATAATATTAATTTTTTTTTCCCTCCAAAACTCAGGGGGGGCGGTCGCGCCCCCCCCCCCCCCTATGTCGCTACGCCCCTGACTATTGAGATCAATGACCTCACCGGATGACCGAAGGGTGAGTGATGAATAGTATGTTGTGATTTCATATTCGTTTTTGAATGTCGTGTTTGTCTTATAATGTGTCAGTATGCCACGTAGAGAATAGAAACAAATACAAGGTAATTAAAATACATGAACATCATATCAATTTATAATAGTTACACTCTACATACGGTCTACCATTCTAGCAAAATCATCACTGGCTCTTTTCTTGACAAATTCCTTTTACAGATAGAAAAACTCTTACAACATCTTTTGTTATACAAATAATAAAAAAATAAAACAAAGATATAAATGAAGAATGAAAATGAAACAATTTAGGGTTGGGTATCGAAGTTTTAGACCTAGGGTTTGGGCACGAAGTCTTGGTCCGAGGGATTGAGCAACTTAGCTGAGCGATGACTAAGGACAGAATTAGAGACGGGTCGAAGTTCGGACGTCTCGAGATCCAAGAGTATCGGAGGCTAAGCAAAAGTCCACCCGAATGGACTGGGTGGCAACCGTCTCCTGAAGGAGTAGGTGAAAGGCGCGTTCCCGGGAGTGGGAACTTGCGTCGGTTCGACCTAGGGTTTCGTGGAAATTCGAAGTCAGAACCAAGTCCTTAAGGTTAAGATTGTGTGTGTATTTGCTTTGTATTTGTGTATCTTGCAGGTACCTAGAATGGAAGATAAAGCAGAGAAACAACACACAGGAACCCAGCCTGCTAGGCGCCCCCATTGAAGGGGGCGCCCTAAAGGAGCTAGGCACCCCCATCAACAGGGGTGCCTTAGTGAAAGAAGGAAAAACTGGCCATCATTCAGGCGCCCTGGATGAAGTAGAGATAAGCTTTGACTGGGTCCATTGAGGCGCCTGGGAGGTCCAGGGCACCCTAGTCAGATGCCTTATCGGCTGCGGCGAGTTCGACGCGGAGATAAGGTTTGACC
>JAGFNQ010006278.1:52367-174338 GCA_024364735.1 Boesenbergia rotunda | reverse complement strand
CAAACGTGCTCGAATAGATAATCAAATAGACTCCTACACGTGGCACTGTCGTCTTGGCCATATAAGTAAGAAACGCATGACCGAATTACACCGATGTGGAATTTTGGAATCATTTGAACCCGGTTCATTTGATACATGCGAATCATGCTTAAAAGGCAAGATGACCAAATTACCCTTTCCCGGAAAAGGTAATCCAGTGGGAGAATTGCTTGGTCTAATACATACTGATGTATGTTGACCAATGTCAACTCTTTCATAAGGAGGCTATAGCTACTTCATCACCTTCATCGATGATCACTCACGATTCGGGTATGTGTTCCTGATGAAACACAAATCTGAAGCCTTTGAGAAATTCAAAGAGTTCAGAAATGAAGTAGAGAAACAGCTTGGCAAAAGTATTAAGATACTTCGATCCGATCGAGGTGGTGAATACTTAAGTCAAGAGTTTCAAGATTATCTAAGGGACAATGGGATATTGTCCCAATAGACTCCGCCGTATACACCACAGCATAATGGTGTATCTGAGAGGCGCAACCGAACCTTGATGGACATGGTTAGGTCTATGATGAATCATGCAGCTCTTCCAAAATCCTTTTGGGGCTATGCACTTAAGACAGCTGTTTACTTGCTAAACAGAGTCCCGACCAAGGTAGTCTCTACTACTCCATATGAGATTTGGAATAGTAAGAAACCTCACTTAACTCACCTTAAAATATGGGGTTGTCCTGCTTATGTGAAGCGGGTTGTATCAGACAAATTGGATGCTAAGTCTGATAAATGTCTATTTATTGGATACCCTAAGGAAACGAAGGGTTACCAATTCTATCATCCCTTGGAACAAAAGGTGTTTGTTTCAAGGCATGCTGTATTTCTAGAGAAAGAGTTTCTTTTACAAGAAAACAGTGGGAGTGGGATTGAACTTGATGAAGTTCAAGAAACTCCAATAGACATCACAGAGACACCTAGTCTAGGCCCACAACCGATAATTCATAGTGATGAGCTATCAGTTGAACCTAAAACTACACCACCTCTTCGTAGGTCTGATAGGACACGCAACATTCCAGAGAGATACGGATTTCTCGTAAGTGAATCGAACGACGTGTTGCTCATTGGTGATGACGAACCTATCAGTTATGAAGATGTTCTAAAAAATTCAGAAAGGGACAAATGGCTTGAGGCCATGAAGTCGAAAATGGATTCCATGTATGAAAATCAAGTATGGGACTTGGTTAACCCACCTGAAGGGATTAAACCCATAGGGTGCAAGTGGGTTTTCAAGAAGAAAACCGACATGGAAGGTAATGTTGTTACCTATAAGGCTAGATTGGTGGCAAAATGATATCGTCAAAAACAAGGAATTGATTATGACGAAACCTATTCGCCAGTAGCTATGCTTAAATCCATTCGGATGCTCCTAGCCATAGCAGCTCATTATGATTATGAGATATGGCAAATGGATGTGAAAACAGCTTTCCTTAATGGAAACCTACTTGAGGATGTATACATGATACAACCTGAAGGTTTCACATCGGTTGATAAAACCAAGGTATGCAAGCTTCGACGATCCATATATGGACTAAAGCAAGCATCTAGGAGCTAGAACATCCGTTTTGATGAGACAATCAAAGAGTTTGATTTCTCACAAAATCCTGACGAACCTTGTGTGTACAAGAAGGTTAGTGGGAGTGCAGTCGTATTCCTAGTATT
Organism: Boesenbergia rotunda; assembly: GCA_024364735.1. Lineage (NCBI taxonomy): Eukaryota > Viridiplantae > Streptophyta > Magnoliopsida > Zingiberales > Zingiberaceae > Boesenbergia > Boesenbergia rotunda. Next base: position 172,631 of record JAGFNQ010006278.1, on the reverse strand, counting down.
ATATGTCGATGACATCTTACTTATAGGAAACGATATATCAGTTTTACAGACAGTTAAGATTTGGTTGTCCAAAACTTTCTCCATGAAAGACCTGGGAGAAGCAACCTATATCCTTGGGATTAGAATCTATAGAGATAGATCAAAACGGTTGCTTGGTCTTTCGCAGTCTACATATATAGACCGAGTGCTAAAAGGGTTTAGCATGTCGGAATCCAAGAAAGGTTACCTTCCCATCAGGCATGGGATCAACCTTTCGAAGTCTATGTGTCCGCGCACAGAAGACGAGAGGATTAGCATGAATAAGATTCCCTATGCATCCGCAATAGGATCTATCATGTATGCTATGTTATGTACTAGGCCCGATGTATCGTATGCTCTGAGCGTCACGAGCAGATACCAATCTGATCCAGGAATGGATCATTGGGCGGCTGTTAAGACAATCCTTAAGTACTTAAGAAGAACTAAGGATGTATTTCTAATATATGGAGAAGGAGATTTGATAATACGTGGGTATACAGATGCCAGTTTCCAGACAGATAAGGATGACTCCAAATCGCAGTCTGGATACGTATTTACTTTGAATGGAGGCGCAGTAAGTTGGAAGAGTTCCAAACAAGACACCGTAGCGGATTCTACCACGGAAGCGGAATATATCGCAGCTTCGGAAGCAGCAAAGGAAGCAGTCTGGATCAAGAAGTTTGTCTCCGAACTTGGCGTGGTTCCAACCATTGATGAAGCAGTGCTGGTATACTGCGACAACAATGGAGCTATTGCACAAGCGAAGGAACCAAGGTCTCATCAGCGATCCAAACACGTGCTTCGACGCTATCATCTGATCAGAGAGATTATAAGTAGGAATGACATACAAATTGAGAGAGTTCCCACTGAAAGGAATATAGCGGATCCTTTAACTAAGGCCTTGCCTCAAGACAAGTTTGAGGGTCATGTTAGAGCCTGTGGTATTGGATACCGTAGCGATTGGCATTAGGCCAAGTGGGAGTTTGTTAGTGATATGAGAGAAGTGTCCTAAGGCAATCGCCTTATGATGTAAACATTTATTTTAATAAATGATAATTCACTATTTGAGTATACATGTTTTATGTATTTGATTGGGATCTTAAACTCATCTACTGAATGTCCGCAATACAACTCACAGCATAAGAGAATTTGTGATGGGATCACAACTAGTGATTATCTCTAATGTGCAATTGTGAAGTATTGAAATTATCCCTAGTCGATGAATTGATAAAAACGGACACTATCAATTCTGTTGAGACTAGCATGGGTTATTCTCTAATCAGCTGATTCTCGCTAGCTGGTGACATTGGGATGTCCGGAGATAAACATGGATGCTAGTTAAGGGAACTAGTTCATTGGAGTGACTAGCTGTAAGACTTCATATGGGAATCTACATGTAGATATGTCAATGAAGATCTTACTGCGGCTTAAGTGCGATGTTCCTTTGACTTGCGGTGTTCAAGTCATCTTGGTCATGGAGACTTATACTTTGACATCTTAAGCAAGCATCTCCGAGGAGGTGTAGACCCAGGATGATCGGGTATAAGCCGAAGTGCCTGAAAATGTTTGAACAGCCTACAAAGGATTCACCACTCCTTGCGAGGAGATGTATACCCAGGCCTATCGTCGGATTGTTACTCAAAGCCTCTGGCCAGAGCATATCATGTCAAGAGTGCGAGTCTCTTAAATACATGAGAGTAATTAGAAATCCAAAGGACGAGGAAGACACTGCTTGGGCTAGGTGTGACGTAGTCAGCCTAGTGGGGACTGACACCATAGACCGTGTCCTGAACCAAGTGGGTATAAGGTGGTGAAGGGAATGAGGCACGATTCATAAGAGCTGCTGAAAGGTTTCAGAATAATTTCTTCTGAGGTCAAACCGTTGATCTTTCAATTAATTGGGGATCATGATGTACTACTAGGTGCCACTCATGATCGTTCTATAATTAATGGGTTAATTATAGACGGCCAACATAAATCAAAAGCCTATTTAGTCACACGCAATACGAGTAATCCGAGGGATTTAAAACGAGTTGAAAATTGGATTTTCCGATCAAGAGAAACAAGTCGAATCTGAGTTAGTCAGAGGCGCAATGGAAGCCAAAAATGGCTAAGTCTTTTGAAGGCTTTTTGGGCGAATTAAATGAGTTTAATTCGCGGTTTATTGGGTTGGTTTTAGCCGGCCAAAGAGGGTGTTAAACCCTCTTTGGTGGCCGGCCAAATAAGAGGAGAAAAACTAATTTAATTGGTTTAATTAATAAAATAAATCTAGTGTGATTTATTTTATAAATTATGGATAAATAAATTTGTATAAAGAAATTTATATAAATAAAATTTATAGAAATTTATTCTTTTATGGAAGATTAAAATAATCCACGAATTGGTTTATTTTAATTTTATAAAATCAATTATGAATTGATTTTTCCATAATAAGAAAGTTTATAAATTTCTTATAAAATTTATTCCATAATTTAAAGAGAAGAAGAATTAGTTTTTATTATAAATTAGTTTATAATAAAGACTCGGTTTAAACGGAATAATTAATAAGAAAATTTATAAGATAAATTTCTTATAACTAATTCCGTTAATTCGGTTTAGAGGGAGACTTAGCAAAGGAGTTGCTACTATATAAAGGAACCAAAGGCTAGCCCTTATTCCAATGAATTAAGAGATCAATTGGAGCTCTCCCTCTCTCTCTTCTCTTATCTCCTCCTTCTCTTCTTCTTTTCTTAGGGCCGGCGCACCCTAGCTCTCTAGGGCCGGCGCACCCTAGTTCCTCTAGGGCCGGCGCCCAATCACAACACCAAGAAGGTGTTGCCGTGAGCCACTAGAAGAAGAAGAACCCGAACAAGAAGAAGAAGAAGCGGATAGCGACTCCTCTCCTCTCGGAATTCGATTCCGTTACTTCTTGTTGGTTAGTTTCCTATACTTTCTCTTGTTCATCTAGTTGTGCCTTCCGAGGATCTAGTAGTTCTCGTCGGCACAAAACTCGTGACTTTGTGAAGTCATCCCGAAGAGAACTCGGCGTGGACGCGAATAGAGGCGGAGCTTCCAAGGGACGCTACGGTTGGATCTCGTCCCTTACTTCGAGTTACGAGAGGTACTTGGTAAATTAGTTTACTTTTCCGCAAAGTTTTATTTTATGATTATGTCAACACACCATAGGATTGCATGCTAGATACGAAGTTAAAATAATTTGGGAAATTATTTTATGCAAACTCTTCCGCTGCACGTAAAAATTTTGAATTTTACGAACTCGTATCCTTGTCGACATGCACCCGGTCCCAACATAAATATCCACCATTGTATCATATTTTATTTATCATTTAACTAGGCCTTTAATTAAATGATGCTCCCACTGAATTATAGGGCTTTGGTAGAATCGGGTCATAGATGTGGTAAAACCACACTACTAGATCCACACCAACTAACTATAATTCTCGTAGGTCAAGATCCACATCATACTACGCCTTGAGTTAGCTTTGGCTAAATCGCCCAAGACTCAGTATGATCGGTAGGTACTAATTACCAATTACATCTCTATGCAACTCTTGTTTATAGGATCAAGAATTAACATTTATGAATAATCTTGAGTTAGCTTTGGCTAAATCGCCCAAGACTATTGATAAATGTGATCTTGTCCTACCTTTCCAACTATTGGAGTATGCCTATAGTTAGGCTCGATCCAATTGAGCTAACTAGTTACTCAATCTAATTGAGCTCAATCTAACCCAAGCGTGATAGGTGGGACCAAGGTTGTCCCTCCGCATCCCACCACGATTAAATGCATTGCTCTGCTTTGGCAGATTCAACAATCGCATATGATCGTGGTAGTGATGGGTATCAAGGCTCGTTAGGCATATACGAGTTGATTTCAATTTAGATCTAATCTAATCGATGATGTGCATCGTATTTAGGCATTTATTAAATCTAATTTAACCTAAATGTGTATTAGGTGCACATCAAGATGTGGTTCCCACATTACATGTGCATCACATACACTCATGTATATTCTATTCTATACTAACATGCATCACATACATATAAGCAAAAATAAAATATACAAGAAAATTAAAGTGTGATTAGTCATGGCCCTACTAAGATCTTCTCAAGCCAATGAGAAGATCCTTTGGTCAACCTAGGGTCTAGGCAGCAGCTTCTCCAAGCTCCTCCTTCCAGAACCCATGTGTTGTCGGCTTGCTTCCCACGAGTCCGTCTTCTCCAGAATTTCCTTCATCTTCAATTTTGTACATTACAAAATTTATACTCGAGTTGCATTCGAGTCTTAAACTAATTTTAACAGAAATAATAAATAAAAGGCCGACACGCAGGTCGCAATCACAATACAATACACACAACACAAATAACGGCACGCAGGCCGTAATATGAATTACACACATATTTTAATCTAATTAAAATAGGGTCTTGGGCCATGACCATCACACTACTGTACATAATTCAAAATTATGTATTTTACAGAAATTTATCTAATTTTTTCTATGTATTTTACGAATTTTATGAGTCACAACTCCACGGCGGTCCCGTTAAGCGGGTTTCGGGCACAATCACGTGACAAGGCCCCTTGCGGGGTTAGGGGCGGCGCCCCTACTCACGAAATTAATTTCGTGAGTATCGTATCGCGATCTAACAGTGCCTAACCCGTTGTCCCAAAATCTATTTGGGCGAAACTTGCCGTTTCGGAGAAGTTTTTCTCGGTGGTCGAAGTGTACAAGTGCTTCGCACTCGTTGCTTCGCCTCTACGAGAAAATACTCATAAAATCCTAAAAATTAGAAAAATTACAGAATCATAAACTACTCTAAATTTTGTATCCCATACAAAAATAAATAAATACGTGCTTCGCACGTGGCTCTGATACCACTGTTGGGTTTTTCGGGTCGCGAAAACCGCCTTTTCGCGTCGCGGAAACCCCGAGAACCCAAAGCCATGGATCTCGTGCGAAGAAAAATTCCGAAACAAAATTCACGTATTCATTTCATGCTCAAAACTCGATCTACTCCTAGATCTAAAGAGGGATAAACCATTTTACCTTTGGTGTGTGCCCCGCTTAATCCCGCTCGTTCCCTTTTGGATGTCGGATCTCTAGGACGTCAAGTGTCGTCCCTCTAGAAGTATCCACGTGAACAAAGTGGATGGAGGAAACCCTTTAGGTGTGCTAGCACCTTTCAAGGGTTCGGCCAAGAGGAGAAGAAGAAGAAGAGCACCAACACTTGGAGGAGGAAGAAGAGAAGACACACCAATGAGAAAAATGGAACAAAACATTGTTTTGTTCTCTCATTGTGGCCGGCCACATAATGGTCATCAATGGCCATTAAGTGGCCGGCCATAATGGCCATTAATGGCCATTAAGTGGCCTGCCATAACCCCCTTTCAATTTGAATTCAAATTCAAATGGGGGGTTACAACCTTTGGAGATGATGTGGAGCATCATCATAAGCCAAGTCATCACTTGGTCAAGTCAAGGTGAGGTGGCCTTTTGGTCAAGTCAAACTTGCCTTTTATGGACTTTCCATATTTAGTCAAGTCAAACTTGACTCAATTTCTTCTCCCATGTCAAGTCTAACTTGAAGTGGAACCAAGTCAAGTCAAACTTGATTTGGATTTGGGTCAAGTCAAACTTGCCTTTTATGGACTTTCCATATTTAGCTAAGTCAAACTTGACTTCATTTTTTCTCCATCTATTTGTTCTTTGCGTGTAACCCTATAGGTTCTTGTAACGTTGGCAATGCTTCTAACCTCTTAGAAACATAAGCAATGAGCGGTATCTAGCAACACATCATTGCTACCCAAGTTACAAGAATGTTGAGATCCAACATCACCAATGTGACTACTAATTATGACTTTCATAATATGTGACAATGTCCTTCTATCGTCGATATCTAGATTGATCTTCTATGAAGCATAGACCGTGTCATCCTCCAATCAATCTATGTGTCTTGAACTCCAAGTAGACTCACTATAATCAAATAAGCTCAATATCTCATATTGCCTTATTTGGGCATGGCCATGCACTTAGTGATCTCACTCTATCAAGACTATGATATCTCTCCCGTCATATAGGAGGGATAGATCCCATCTACATCACTCACATCCCTCCGCATAATTTGTTACATACCCAGTAATCGCCTTTATAGTCCACCCAGTTACGGGTGACGTTTGACGAAACCAAAGTACATAACTCCTTATGTAGGGAACTATGGTGACTTCAGGTCTAAGGACTAATAGTCATACTAATAGTCACATGAGAAAGTATATGACACTCATATAACGATCCATGATACTTTCTCATGGTGGGTCATTCAGTATACATTCTCCAATGCATACTCATGTGTCAACTTGATATCTCATATCCATGACTTGTGAGATCAAGTCATCGTGTTGACCTACATGCTAGTCTCTATGCATTAACATTGTCCCTGAATGTTAATACTTGACTAGGAATAATTAAGAGTAGTGTTCTCTATATCATCTCACTATCGATTCAACCAATCGATTGATATAGATATGAACCTACTACCAAGGACGTTATTACACTTAGTTATTTGGCACCAATACAAGTAAGTATAATAACCATAATCAAATGCCTTTATATATATATATGAAATATGATACAATGAGTCCATACAACAACCATCACATGATTGGCTCTAGGGCTCTCACTAACAATATCCGCAACGACTCGATAAGGGAAAGGGTCTGACCGACCCAGCGCCGACCCCCCCCCCCCCGACGCGCAACTTGTTTTCCCTGCATATTCTCGAAGATCCTGTCCTCAAATATCTCCGATTCTTCACCATCCCGGAATACTCGGGAGCCAACGACCCCAAGGAGCATATTATGAAGTTCGTAAGTGTCGCCCTACTTCATCAATATCTAGAGCGCGTCAAATGTCGAGCATTTTTGACAACCCTATCGGGACCTGCTCAATCTTGTTTGATCAGCTCCCGAGTGGGTATGCATCAAGTTTCATGGAGCTTAAAATGTTGTTTATGCAATATTTCGCGAGCAGTCGGAGGCACTATAAAACGAGCATCAACTTGTTTGCCTTAAAACAAGGTTCGAAGGAATCACTTCGAGCCTATATCAAGATGTTCAATGGGGTGGCCATGGACGTACCGACCGTCACCCCAGAGGTCCTCATCAGCGCCTTCTCCCAAGAGTTGCAAGAGGGAGATTTCTTCCGATCGCTGATTAGGAAGCCCCCAAATGACTTCGATAGTCTTTTGCGGAATGTTGTTAAATACATCAACGTGGAGGAAACTCAAGTCACTCGAAAAAAGGAAGTGGGTGTTGGTCCCCCACAGAATAGTTGCTCACCGGGCAAGCCCATCCGTAGCCCTAGAGGGGCGATTGACCGAGTGAGGATGGAAAGAAGACATGTGCGACAAGTGGCACATGAATGTTTACCAGTCCGGTGGATGCCTTATTGTGTTTTCCACCAAAGCAACGCTCATAGCACCGAGGATTGCCGACAGACCGGGAGAGGTCGGGCCCCGGCCACCAGGGGACGCGGGCGTAAGGTTTCTCCAAGAGGCGCCCAAGGTCGGGGAGGATCCACGGTTGGTCTCATGGTGGAAGAACCCATGCGGGCTACACCTGTCGCTCGGCAATTATTTCCCCCGGACGGGTACACTAAGTCGGAGGATGTGGATGAGGACTGAGCCATCCGAAGAGAAGTCCATGTGATCTTCGAGGGATTAACAGGAGGAGACTCTAACTGAGCCAGGAAAGCTCATGTACGCCGGCTGAAAATTCACCAGTGGGGACGAGCGCCACCCAAGCGCAAGGCTCTCAGATCAGTTTCGAGCCACAAGATCTGTACGACGATCCCCTTAGATCAGTTTCTGGCCACAATTTCTGTGTAGGTCTAGAGTTGTCTTAGTGTTGGAATCCTAAATCGTGCAGTACGTCGCCAATCATCCTCCTTTGTTGACGAAATGCACACCATCATCATACTGAGACTCCCATCTCACTCGTTGACCGGATCATGCATCTTGCATTCTGGAGAGTTCTAAAAGTATATTTCTTCTTGAAAATTCTAAAAGCACGTTTCTTCGAAGTTATGATTTGTCGTATTCTAAAAGATAATTTCATATTCCATGAAGTAAATTCGTCTTTAACCTTGACTTTTTCTGCGCTTTACTCTACCGTCAGTCTACAGCACATAAATTACACCAGAAACTCATCCAGCAGATTAGACGTAGGAAAATGGCTACTTTTGATTTCCCTCTATAAGCTCTTCATTCCGGCCAATCCAGACCAATCAAATCTCAGCCACTTGATTAACAAAGAACAACCTAGATTTAATATGCTCAAATCGGACAACTAAGACCTCTACGAAAGGTCAGATTAATGCATTCAAAAATTCAATATCTAAATTATAAAAAAATATATTCATTTTTACTAACATTGATGATTATTTTAATCTTGAAGTTAATTTTTAATAGGTATAAAATATTCATTGAATGTCTAATCTTTTGAAGTTAATTTTTAATAGGTATAAAATATTCATTGAATGTCTAATCTTTTCAGGTAAATGATCGTTATGCTAGGATAAAATATCTCCTAATTTATTTATCTATATCTGATCAAGAAACCGATGATACTGGATCATCTAGGATGAATATTATCTATATTTTATTTCAATTCATGTCATAGAAATCGCTATGCTAGGACAAAATACCTGTGAATTACTAATATCTAACCTAGAGACTAGCGATACTGGATCGCTTGCGGTAAACATTATCACTTTTTACTCCAATACATGCTATAGAGGCCTCTTCATATTGACGCAATTGGTACCTATATGGGTATTTAAACCAATAAGTCTTGGATTCTCAACGGATATAAAATATCTTATTGAATGTCTAACTTCCCTCATGAAAAGGGTTCATTGCACATGGACAAAACACCCTCCGTAATTTATCTGTCTATATCTTACTATGGAATCGACGATATTTGATATTTTAGAATAAGCGATATCACATTTAACTCCAATACATATTATAAAGGGCTTGGTACGATGATAACCGAACAGACCAATTTTTTAAACAACGAGAGTTCGATTCTCCTGCAATGTAAATAAACATATATGGCGCTTGAATTACTGGTAGTGTTGGGTCGTCCTCATGGCCTATCTGTGCTTCCCGAATTTACTCGATAATCATAAGGAAACTTCGATGGAACCGAATTTACCACCTCTAAATGAATGAAGACTTTTTAAAAAATACATGCTATGGAGGACACTCCTGAAACTACAGACCAATGGTAAATAGTGAGACGAGCTCCCTAAACCCCAAAGCTATGGTACAATGATAAGTGATAGGACAAAGTCTTTAGATCATTTATACTTCTCGATTTATCTCGATGAAAAATGAAAAATTTTCATAAAACTAAACCGATAGAAAACTTTCATAGTCCGAATCGATCGGGACAGATTCCCTGGGTCATCTGCTCTTTCCGATTTAGTAATAATGAAATTTTATGGGATTGAACGGATGAAAAATTTCCATAAAATTTTCCGTAAGACTGAATTTAATAAAAACAAAATTAAAAATCTTAATTATCAACGGAGGGCCATTAATAAGATTCCCCTTCCAAAGTTTCCTTCGCTTTTCCTTTCCTTTCGCTGCTCTCCAAGCTTTCACCTTCAACTCCCTTTTGGCCCTGGCAATAAAATCCCACTTGTGCAGATAACAACTCCACACCTACCACTCGACGTCCATTCCAAAATGCTTGCACTCAGTACTATTCTTATATACTGATATGAATCACCATTGCTTCCTTCACTCTCCAACATCCCAATTAGTATCGGCAGTCGAGTGGTACTGCTAGATGCCGAGAAGAAGAGCCTACCTGCTGACTATCATCTTTTGCACCATTCACATAGCTGCATTGTCGCCGGACGGCCTCTCGCTCCTCGCCTTCAAGGCGGCCGTGTCCGAAGACCCTGAATCCTCCCTGGCCGGGTGGACGGAGGTCGACGACGACCCCTGCCGCTGGCCTGGCATTTCCTGCGCCAATGTGACCGGATACGCCTACCCACGCGTCGTCGGCATTGCCATCTTCAACGAGAATTTGACCGGCTACATCCCTTCCGAGCTCGGCACGCTCCTCTTCCTCCGACGCCTCAACCTCCATGGCAACCGCCTCACCGGCCCCGTCCCCGCGCAGCTCTTCAACGCCACCTCCCTTCGTTCGGTCTTCCTCTACGATAATCTCCTCTCCGGCGCGTTCCCCGCTGCTGCCTGTAACGTCCCCCGCCTCCAGAATCTCGACCTCTCCGGGAACGCCATCGCCGGCCCCCTCCCGCCGGCGCTACGCCGGTGTCGCCAGCTGCAGCGCCTCATTCTTATGGGGAACCGGCTGTCCGGCGTGATCCCATCCGGGATCTGGGCCGAAATGGAGAGGCTCGTCCAGCTCGATCTCTCCTCCAACGCCTTCGAGGGCCCCATCCCGCCGGATCTTGGCGAGTTGGACTCCCTCGGCGGCACGCTGAACGTCTCCCACAATCACTTCTCCGGCAAAATCCCCAGCACGCTCGGCGACTTGCCGAGCACGGTCAGCCTCGATCTGCGCTTCAACAATCTCTCCGGAGAGATTCCCGGTGGGGGATCGCTGGCGAACCAGGGCCCAACGGCATTCCTGAACAACCCGGGGCTCTGCGGCGCCCCGCTGTTGATCCCCTGCGAGATGGAAGCCGCGCCGGCGGCGGAGGCGCCCAGCGCGGTGCGGAGTTCCACAGCGGCGACGGGCACCGATAAGAAGGCAGCGAGGGAGGGTCAGAGGAGGATGAAGGCGGGGCTGATCGTGCTGATATCGGTCGGGGACGCGGCCGGGGTGGCGCTGGTGGGGCTGGTGGTGTTCTGCGCGTACCGGAAGATGAAGGGTCGGAACGAAGAGTGCGCCAAATCAAGAACCGACGGATCCGGCCGACGGATCCAGCGCTGCACGTGCTGCGGCGAGCCGGGTGCAGAGAAGGGGGAAGAAGAAGAAGATTCGGCATCATCGTCGTCGGAGTCGGCGGAGGGGAAGCTGGTGGCGATGGACAAGGACTTCAAGGTAGATCTAGAGGAGCTGCTGCGGGCGTCGGCGTACGTACTCGGCAAAGGCCCGAAGGGGATCGTGTACAAGGTGGTGGTAGGGGAGGGTACGGCGGTGGCCGTGCGGAGGCTAGGGCAGGGCGGCGGCGGCGGTCAGCCCAAGGAGTTCGCGGCGGAGGTGAGGGCGATGGGGCGAATCCGGCACCCGAACCTGGTGCGACTCCGGGCCTACTACTGGGCGCCCGACGAGAAACTTCTCATCGCCGACTACATCGCCAACGGCAATCTCGCCACCGCCCTCCGAGGTCAGCAACCGAACCTTCTAGGTCAAAACTCCCATTTAATTACGGTTAATTACGCGTCATAACAACAATTAAACGAAACCGCACTTACTTTAACACAGTTTAGGCCGTTCAATTATTTGGGCCAGGCGTCTTCTCGTACCTCTGCTGCCTGCCTTTGCCCTCGTCGTGACGGCGAAGGTGCCTGTGGTCCCTACTCATTTATGAAGCAGATTAAAATCGAGTCGACAAAAGGGATTAAATTATTAGGTAAAAAGATGAAATTCGTGAAAATCAAAATTAATCATCGCGGAAAAGGATAATTTTTCGGATTTTATGGGATTCAATTCTTGTTAATTTTATAAATTTATCGGCAATATTTAATGGGCAATAAAAGCGACAAAAATATATCGAGCATGTATGCTTTTGGTTTTTGTCCTTCTTGGTGGGGGCGAAAAGGAGGTGGGTCGGATTGTTCTCTTGCTACTTACTTCCCAGAAAATCGGCTTTCTTTTGATTTTGTCTGGGTTGGACAGGTCGACCGGGTCAGCCGGCTCTGACGTGGCCAGTGCGGCTGCGCATCGCCCGCGGCGCCGCTCGCGGCCTCGCTCACCTCCACGACTGCAGCTCCCGCAGGTTCGTCCACGGCGACCTCAAACCCTCCAAGATTCTCCTCGATGCCAACTTCAACCCCTACGTCTCCAACTTCGCCCTCCTCCGCCTACTCTCACTCATCGCCTGCGCCTCCTCATCTGCCGCCGCCCCCTCCTCCTCCGTCGCAGCCGCCGCTGGCGGTGGCGGCCTCTTCGGGCTGCCCTCTTCCCCCTTCCTCGACCAAACCAACCCCTACAGCGCACCCGAGACACGCGGCGCCGCCGCCTCCCGCCCCACCCAGAAGTCCGACGTCTACTCCTTCGGCGTCCTGCTGCTGGAGATGCTGACCGGGAAGCCGCCGGAGACGGCTTCATCGTCGGGGGAACCGGCGGTGGTGAAGTGGGCGAGGAAGGCGCTGGAGGAGGCGAGGCCGCTGGCGGAGCTGGTGGACCCGACGGTGGCGGTGCGCGACGGGCCCGGCAGGAAGGAGGCGGCGGCGGCGTTCCACGTGGCCCTAGCGTGCGTGGAGGTGGACCCGGAGGCGAGGCCGAAGATGAAAACGGTATCGGAAAAGCTCGATAGAATCAACTGCAAACTTCGTGCAAACATTAAGATGCGTGATTAGATCAGCTGTCATACTCATGGCTTCTTACAGTTGGCTACGTATATCCACTTCTATCGTCTATATATCAGAAAGCATGAAATATAAAAGGCACCGTTCCATATTCCCTAGCAAAACATAACGACAATCATATCGATCCTTTGTCCCAGTTAATTATACTGCAAAGCTAAAACGAAAATATTCTAAAATTTAAAGTAATAAGATATATAAAAGAATAGATCCTTCGCTTCTCAGTTTAAGTTCTCACTCGCTCATCTTGATCTTCTGCGGCGAGTTTCTGCTTTTTCCATTTGTATGCTGCTTCGAGTAGCTTCCTATTAGTCGAGTCATACTCGAAAGGCTTCTTCCTCACCTCCTCCTCCTCCTCCTCCTCCTCCTCGTCAATGTCGTAGTTTAATTTCCTTTTTCTGACAATTATAGCATCTTCAATGTCATGTGTTTCTCCATACTGCTTCTCAAAAGCAACGTACTCATTGTACAAATCTTTGCCCTCTCCCTGGGGAGGTGGTCCAGGGCGTAACAGTATATGCAACGAGCTCGTTCCGTCTCGTTGCACCAGATCTCGAAGCTTGCAAAGCAACGAAGAGCTCCTCTGCTTCCTCGTCTTCAGAAAGATTAAGATCGATGGCGCGTTCGTACACAGCACGGGCACGAGCAATTTCACCACGCTTGGCCTCGAACTTGGCGTACTTGATGAAAGAGGAAGGACGAGGGTGGCAAACAACGAACCGTTCGTAGATAGCACGTGCACGATCGACCTCATCGTAGCGAAGCTCAAACTTGATGTAGGAAAGCCAGCCCTGAGTGTCGGGCTTCCACTCCATCCAGCGTTCAAATATTCGACGAGCGGCTGCAACATCGCCGAGCATCTCTTCCATGTGTATAAACTTGTACCAAAGTTGGTCGACGCGGGGAAGGAGGGCGACGGCGCGGTCCCAGACATTCCGCGCGTGATTAATAAAGCGGTGACGCATCTCCATTTCGGCGTATTTGAGCCATAAGGTAGGGTTGCGATAGTCGACCTCGAGGACGCGCTCCCAGACGGATCGAGCGCGAGCGAAGTCCCCCTGGGACTCCTCCCAGGAGGCATACTTAACCCAGGTGCCGGTGTTCCGGCGAGCGCGACGGATGACATCCTCAAATTCTTTCCTCTTTCGGAGCCGGTAGTCCGAAAGCTCCCCGGAGTCAGTGATTTTCTGCTTCGGCGGCCGGATCTCAGGCTCCTGCCTCTCCCGGGCCTGTGGCACAGAATCGATGAGTAGCGGGGAAAACAAACCAGAAGGTTGCTGTGGCAGAAGACGAACAAAAAAAAAAACAAAGCAAAACTGCTACAGTAGTCGAACAAAGAAACTGCTGTAGAAGAAAAGCAAAACGAGACTGCAACTGCTGTAGAAGAAAAGCAAAACGAGACTGCTACGGAAAACAGAGAGAAGAAGAACAGAGGAACAGAAAACTAACGAAGGTATGAACTGGGAAAAAATATTATTTCTGTCGATCTGATTCCTCTACACCGGACCCCTTTAAATACTGTGTAAGAGATAACATTTTGACCCATAAAATAGGAAAGATTATCACTAATGTAAAAATAAATAAATAAAATTAAATCATGAATGAGAAACTTGCGGAGGGAGAAAAACGTGGTGCGTGATAACCCCATGTCCGAATTATTTGCTTACATTACTCCCCCTAATTTTGACATGGCTCTAAATCACGGACGCCAAGTAGTTGTCGCATGCCAGCTAACTTCACTCCTGACAAAGCTTTAGTTAAAGCATCGGCTCGCTGTTCTCCAGTATTAACGAACTCCACCACAATCTGTCCCTTCTCAACACATTCTCTGATAAAATGGAACCTTGTATCTATATGCTTGCTTCGACCATGGAAAACAGGATTCTTCATGAGAGCTATAGCAGATCTGTTGTCAACAAACAAAGTCGCCGGTTTTGGTTCTTTACCGGTTAATTCACTAGCAAGGCTTCTTAACCACAAAGCATGACAGGCTGCAGTTGTGGCTGCCATGAATTCTGCCTCACAAGATGAAAGCGCCATTGTCTTCTGCTTCTGTGAGTTCCAGGACACCAGACTTTCATTAAAATAGAAAGTCATTCCACTTGTGCTTTTCCTCCCGTCGAGATCTCCGGCTAAATCGCTGTCCGAGTAGCCGAATATACTAATTTCCTGGGGTCCCTTTGTGTAAGCAAGTCCAAAATAGATTGTACCTTTCAAATACCTGAGGATCTGTTTGACAACCTTATGATGCATGCTTGTAGGTCTTTCCATATATCCGCTTGCCATGCCGACAGAATATGATAGGTCTGGCCGCGTGTGTAACAGATATCTTAGACAACCAATGACACGCCTGTACTCCGTGGCATCAATTGGAGTCCCTTCCAGGTCTTTATGCAGTTGTGTCTTGGGTTCCATCGGCTGCTTTGTGGCATTACAATCTGCCATCTGGAATTGAGATAGAATTTTCTTGGCATAGGTTGATTGTCTAAGTAAAATTCGGCTCTTCTGTTGTTCCACTTCAATTCCTAAGTAGTAGGAGAGAAGACCCAAATCACTCATCTCAAATTCTGTCATCATTTGTTGTTTGAATTTGTTGATTCCTTCTGTGCTCCTTCCTGTCACGATGAGATCGTCAACATACACTCCAACAAGTATACTAGCTTCTCTTTTACCTCTTGTATATACTGCATGTTCTTGATTACACTTTTTGAAGCCGAGCTCTTCCAGACTCCTGTTCAGCCGCATGTTCCAAGCTCGTGGAGCCTGCCGCAGTCCATAGAGGGCCTTGGATAACCTGTACACCTTGTGTTTCTGATTTTGTACTTCAAACCCTTCTGGTTGAGTGACATATATTTCTTCTTCTAACTCTCCGTTCAGAAATGCCGACTTCACGTCTAGATGGTGTACCTCCCAGCCTTGATTTGCTGCAAGTGCAAGAATGACTCGAATAGTATCGAGTCTAGCGACAGGTGCGAATACCTCTTCAAAGTCGATGCCTTGTCTTTGCACATAGCCTTTAGCAACTAATCTTGCTTTATGCTTGACCACTTTTCCAGCTGAATCTTTCTTCAGTTTGAACACCCATTTTAGGCCGATAGGTTTGTGGCCTAATGGGAGCTCAGTTAGGGTCCAGGTCTTGTTCATCTCAATAGTCTTCAGTTCTTCCTCCATTGCTTCGTACCAGCAAGCCTCGGTTGCAGCTTCTTGGTAACAGGTCGGCTCTTCTGACATCATCAGCATTACCTCATTCTCCTCTTCATCAATACCAACTATTTCCTCAGTGTTGGCATAGATATCAGCAATGGACCTATAACGAACTGGCCCTTCGAGGGGCTCAGGTGAGGTAGTTGCATAGGTGTTCGATGATGGTGTAGACGGACTTGATGCTCCTGTCGATGATGGTGTAGATGGGCTTGATGATGGTGTCGATGCCGATGGTGTGACATCTTCCGCCCCTGCCTCAATGTCTGCTGCAACAATCGCCTCGTCGGTGTTGAATGCATTCACCACCATAAACCCAGGTAAGTCTTCTTTATCAGCACCTGCATTCCATGTCCATTCACTATTTTCTTGAAATATTACATCTCTACTTACTTGTAGCTTGCCATGCCTTAGATCAAATAGACGATGAGCTTTACAGCCTTCTTCGACCCCTAAGTATACCATAGGTGAGCTTCTGTCGTCAAGTTTCTTAAGGTGAGGGGTTGTATTTTTTGCATAGGCAATACAACCAAACACCTTCAAGTGGGCAAGATGTGGCTTTCTCCCCATCCAAGCTTCAAATGGAGTACGTTCTCCTAGCGCTTTAGTTGGGAGACGGTTTAGCAGATAGACAGCATGCCTAACCGCCTCTCCCCAGAACCTTGCCGGCATATGTGTACCCTTGAGGAGAGATCTTGCCATAGCCATCACTGTGCGGTTACGACGCTCCACAACGCCATTCTGTTGGGGTGTGTAGGGAGCCGAAAGGTGCCTCTCAATTCCTTCATTTTCACAAAATCGAGTGAACTCCGTGGATAGAAACTCACCGCCACGGTCTGTCCGAAGTGTTTTGATCTTATACTCAGTCGTGTTCTCCGTCACGGACTTGAACTTCTTGAATGCTTGGAATGCATCTTTCTTTGCTGTCAAAACAAATACCCACATCCACCTTGTGCAATCATCAACAATCAAAAAGAAATACTTGTTACCAGCAAGTGTACTTGGTGAAATTGGCCCGCAGATATCAGCATGGAGAAGTTCCAATGGCTTCGTCGCTCTAAAGTTTGCTTGGTGCGGGAATGACGACCTTGCATGTTTGGAGATCACACACACCTCGCAAAGCTTGTTCGTCTGGGGCAATAGTGGCACACCAACCGCCAATTTCTTCTCCCCCAACAGCTTCAAGTCATGAAAGTTTACATGTTCGAGCCTTGCATGCCATAACCAGGTGGGGTCTTCTAGGCTTGCTTGGAGGCAGACTTGCTTGAATGTCTTCAAGGTTATCTTGTACAAGCGATTTTGCGTTCGCTTTACCAGCATCAAGAGCTTCCCGCTCCTATCAATCACCTTCATGGTATCTCCTTCCATGTGCATCTCGTTCCCAGCTTCTGTCAACTGACCAAGACTTATGATATTACTACAAAGTTTCGGAATGTAGTATACCTCGTGGAGAGTCTTCTGATCGCCGTTCTTGCATTCGAACACAGCCGTCCCCTTGCCCATGATCTCAATGGTTGATCCATCGCCAAACCTCACCCTCCCGGTGATAGTTTCATCTAGTTCTTGAAACTTCTCGCGATGTCCAGTCATGTGATTGCTGGCACCATTGTCAAGGTACCAAACGTCTTTGTCTTCACCTTTCTTGACGCCTCGGTACACCTCCGGTAGCAACCTCTCTTCACTGAGCAGAATGGTATCCTGCCGCTGAGATTCTTCGTGGGACATGGTCATCATTAGTGCTGGCTCTTCATCGGTGGCGCAAGTGAGGTGAGCCTCATCTCCACGACGCTTGCTGTAGCATTCAGACGCATAATGCCCCATTTTCTCACAATTGAAGCATTTTATGTGTCTCTTGTCACGAGTGTCACTGTTGTTGCCGCTAGTGCCTCCTGCACTATCTTGGCGCTGTGTACCACGACCACGACCGCGCCCTCGCCCACGCCCACGCCCACGCCCTCTGCCACGATTAGAGCTATTGGACCCACGTCCCTTGCCTCCTGACGAAGTGTCCACGCTACTCCCCTTTTGTCGCATTTGCCATTCGGCATGAGTAAGTAGGAGCTCTCCTTCAGTGCCGTTGGTGTTGCTGCGTAATCGTAGCGTTCGTTCCTCGTACGCCTTCAGTCGCCCTATAGCCTCCTCAAATGGTATAGACTCAAGGTCGTAGAACTGCTCAATGCCGGCAACAATAGGGAAGAATTTATCAGGGACAGAATCGAGCAATTTTTTTACCAACGAGGAATCTTCAAGTGTGGCTCCAAGGGTGGAGAATTTGCTGCTTAGGGCGCTGAGTTTGCCAGCAAACTCATCAATCGTCTCGGTCTCTTTCATCCGGAGGGCGTCAAACTCACTCTTCAACGTTTGTACACGTGCCTTCTTCACCCGATCACTACCAAGATATCTCGTCTTCAGGCTGTCCCAGACATCTTTCGCCGTCTTCTTTGTTGCAATTTGGAGAAGGATGTCTTCGGGGACACACTGCAAGATGTATGCACGTGCCTTTTTGTCCTTCTTTGCATCCACCTGGGCTCCTTCCACTGGCTCCACCGCCTCCCAGACTCCCTGGGCATCAAGGATCGCCTCTGTCTTTAATGCCCACACAGTGTAATTGTGAGGACTTAGCATCGGATAGGGAAATGACACTCCGCCGTTCTCCTTTACTGGGATGCTCGACATTTTATAGAATCGTAGATTCTTGGATGTCTTATACTACCAACGCTCTGATACCAAGTGTTGGCACAGAATCGATGAGTAGCGGAGAAAACAAACCAGAAGGTTGCTGTGGCAGAAGACGAACAAAAAAAAACAAAGCAAAACTGCTACAGTAGTCGAACAAAGAAACTGCTGTAGAAGAAAAGCAAAACGAGACTGCAACTGCTGTAGAAGAAAAGCAAAACGAGACTGCTGCGGAAAACAGAGAGAAGAAGAAGAACAGAGGAACAGAAAACTAACGAAGGTATGAACTGGGAAAAAATATTATTTCTGTCGATCTGATTCCTCTACACCGGACCCCTTTAAATACTATGTAAGAGATAACATTTTGACCCATAAAATAGGAAAGATTATCACTAATGTAAAAATAAATAAATAAAATTAAATCATGAATGAGAAACTTGCGGAGGGAGAAAAACGTGGTGCGTGGTAACCCCATGTCCGAATTATTTGCTTACAGGGCCTCCCGCAAATCTGCTCGACGGTGATTTGGATGGGCGCCGCCGTCTTATTCTTCACGCGGGTAGATCGCGGAAGCTTGATCTCATTGTCGCGTTTCGAGAGGAGGCCTAGGGTTAGCAACGGATGGGAAACCGACGACATCTCTGCGAAGCAACCCTAGTGAAGCGCAGAGGAGGATAGGAGGACCATTGAAAATCTGCGGAATGGCGGTTAATATAGGCATAAAATCTAACAGAAAATATGTTTATATTCTAAAATATAGGCATAAAATAAAAAATCTAACAATTTTTATTCTAAAATATAGGTATAAAATCTAACAGATATGGAAAATATGTTTATATTCTAAAATATAGGCATAAAAAATCTAACAGATATGGGAAATATGTTTTCATTCTAAAATTTTATTTTAATTTATTTTTTATTGATTTCCTTTATAACACCCTATAATTTTCTTTTTTTACATTCTAAAAAAATTCATTTTAATTTCTTTTTTTATTGATTTGCTTTTTTTTTACTTTTTAAAATTTCTTTTTTAGCTCGTGCGAGCCTTTCCCACGCCCCCTGAGAGATTCCCCAACTGGGTAGCCATATTCTTACTTCACCCGAATCCTACCCCTGAGCCGGCTCTCGACCAAGCTCACGGTGACTTCCACCCTTGGAAGCGTCAATCAGGCATTCTCATACTCTCCTCGTGGACTCGGCGAAAGCGGGACCAGCTCCCAGCGCGGTCCTCGATTCGGGGGCATTATCTCAACCAAGCGCCCCGCCTCAAGCCCGCATGCGAGCTAAGGGTAGCTAGGCCCTCGCATCTACAGTCTCTTGAGTGGGCGTGCCCCATCCGACTCTTGAATGGTCCAAGGGACCAACACGAACTCGGGTTTTCCTTCGTGCTCGCCCGAGTCAGGGGCACTAAGGGAACCTCACCTGCGCCTAAGGGCTCGATTGGCCGATACACAACGATCCTGACATGGCGGGCGCTCACTCCCTGAAAAAGGGTGGACGGCCATACCTTCCCCCATTCGGAGCGCTTACGCTCTAGCACCAAACATACATGGGCATAAGTATATGAGAATAAGGACGACGGAAAGGGAAAATAGCATTCATAATAATCAATTCGGCCCCCGCCTACATTAGATAACAACAAAGGGCGGCATGCAACTACGATTTAGGTGTAGAAGACTGCGATGGGGGCCCACCCTGTGCCTTCTCATGCCCCTGGCGAGCCGCCTGCACCTTGGCTTCCAGAACCTCGTGACGCTCGCGCACCTGCAAGAGGTCACTTCGACAGGCGGCCAGCTCCTCTTCCTTAGCCTTCAGATTGGCGAGCAGTGTAGTGGGCGACTGTCTGGTTTCCAGGAGATCCTCCTGTGCCTTGGCCAACTCCGAGCGTGCTTGAAGTTCCCGAGTCCGAGCTTGACGCTCGCTTCGCTCCAGGTGAGCAATTTGTTGTCGCAGCTGGGCAGCAGAAGCCCGAGCTGCACCCAGCTCCGCCAGATGAACCTGAAGCTGCGCTTCAGCATGCCGCACGCCCATGAAGGGCCATGTTCTCAAACCGCAGAGCATTCCACGCCTCTTCTCCTGGTTGCGGCTGCGTGCGGCGGAGCTGAGCTTCTAACGCCTCCCTTCGGGATTCTGATTACCGAAGAGACTGAGTCTGGGCGTTGAAGGAAACGCCCATGTCATATAAGGTACCGGTTAACTGCAAAGGAGGCGAAGGGTTAGCCGGGAAAAAATTGAGCAAGCAAGAGCTATTAAAAAAGAATGCCTGACAAGCCTCCGCCACGAGGCTATTGATTCTGGCAATGGGGTCTTGACGAGCAAATGACCGCAGACCTTGGTACAGGTGGTCGCTCAGGGGGGCATGCAGATAAACCACTCGAGCAGATCCTAGTGGCTTAGAGTCAGGAACCTCGTAAGCAGCGTGGGGGTTTGCTCGCGAAGGCAGGATGAGATGTATTGGGTCAGGAACCGGGACACCCTCGGGAAGAGAAGAAAGGGGGATAACAGGCAGCGGGCCCGACGAGCCTGCTGGGACAGAAGGAACCGCTGGACGAACAATCCCGGGAGCAGGAGGAACGGGGACAGCCGGTGTAGATACCAAGGAGACGGGAATCCTCGGTAGAAGGGAAGGATGAGGTTTGCTCGTCTGCCTGCTCGAAGAGACGGCCTGAGTCAAAGGAGACAACGGCAAGGTATCTCTTGTGGCAGAAGAAGTAGAGACAACGGGCACAGACACCCGCGAGTCAGGAGGCCTCACCGGAGGAGAAGAAGAGGGGGTTTTCCGAGGGAAGGCGGTCATAGTTCCAAAGGGAGGCAAGCGGTCGCGCGACTGGCTCCGACGACGACTGGGCTCCAAGGGGGAGGGATCCGTGGTCAAAACCTCCACTTCAGAGTCCAACGCCTCCTCCCCTGGCACATTCCTGGCAGAAGCAACGTCGGTAGGACTTAGAGCAGGGGAAGAAGACACTGGAGTGGCAGGGGAAATGTTAGCCGGCGTAGCGTTTGCCGAGAGCATAGCTGCCATTGACGCCTCGAACGCGACCTCCTTCTCTGCAGCCACTGCTACCAGAAAGTCACGCAACATCCTGTAAAGGGCACCGGGACACCGGGGAAGATGGTCTAAGGAGAGTGGAAGAAAGCGACAGGAAATGAAGAGAAAACAAAGGCAGTGAAGGAGGTATTCGCCAAAGTCTATATAGGGAGCAGCAGTTAATCTCAGCCGTTGGGAGAGGGGTTGCGAGTAATGGTCAGCCCTACGACGAAGCAAGGAGGCGCGATAAGACAACAATGGATCCAGCGAGCAGACGTTTCACTGCCCAAGTCAATCAAAACATACGGCTAACACTTCAATGCCTGGAAAGCCATTGAGCGAGAGACACGTGTCCCTACTACTTAATGCGTCTCTCAAGCTAGGGGTGGATAGCTAAGTTGCCAACCGGGCGGCACGAACGAACAGGAGGTGAGGCTAACTCAAAATCCCCACGGGCCAGCTCCCGCTGATCCCTTGGTCCGAGTCTCGGACGGACGCGTGGCGGCCCACGCTCCCCGGATTCCACTCGGCCAAGAGGCCAAATCCCCACGGGCCAGCTCCTGCTGATCCCTTGGTCCGAGTCCCGGACGGATGCGTGGCGGCCCACGCTCCCCGGATTCCACTCGGCCAAGAGGCCAAATCCCCACGGGCCAGCTCCCGCTAATCCCTTGGTCCGAGTCCCAGACGGACGCGTGGCGGCCCACGCTCCCCAGATTCCACTCGGCCAAGAGGCCAAATCCCCATGGGCCAGCTCTCGCTAATCCCTTGGTCCGAGTCCCGGACAAACGCTTGGCGGCCCACACTCCCCGGATTCCACTCGGCCAAGAGGCCAAATCCCCACGGGCCAGCTCCCGCTGATCCCTTGGTCCGAGTCCCGGACGGACGCATGGTGGCCCACGCTCCCCGGAGTCCACTCGGTCAAGAGGCCAATTCCACACGGGCTGGCTCCAGCTAGTCCCTCGGTCGGATGCAAGAAGGTGCACATACCCACAAGATGTCCTGGCCAAGCGACCAGGCCTTCGCGCAAAGGCACGAACTGGGGTTTCACGCACAGACTAACGGCCCTAGCAGACGAGCACTTGAAATTTCCATCGCTTCCACGACCGGGCTGAAGGCAGGCGAAAATTATGTTAATCGGTCAGTTTTGTGTCTGGCGCATGATAAGTACTATTTTGTTGACTATTTCAGACTCTAAAATCCATGTTTAACCCCTATTTTACATGCTTAACCTTGAATTTACCCTCGGTTCTATAGATTAGTTTTATTTTGGGCTTTATTGCAAATCTTTATACATTTGAAAGCTTTTGGAGCTTAATTGTGAATCTATGTTTATAGGCTTTGAAAGGATCATGGACCAAGGTCAAGATTGGTCAGAATCAGGCTCAGATCAAGGCGATCAAGCTCTGGAGAACTGTGAGTCGTCCATTCATAAGATAAGAAGATCTGGATCATCTAGGGCAAATCAGATGGATTCCGGCTGAGGAAAGGTAGATCTGACCTTCATAATGAGATCTGGAAGTTTAGGGGTAAATCGGAGGAAATCTAGCCGTTGGATCAAGCCAAGAGGATCTAGATCGTCTATTCAAAGATCAGGCTGATCTGGACCATCCGCCACTGATCTGGTGCATCCGAGCTGAGGTTAAGGTTAATCAAGTACTTGGATCAAGATCTGAAGGTTTCATCCAAATCAGAGATCAATCAGCCGTTGGATCAAGATCAGAGGGATCTAGATCGTTCATTCAAAGATCAGGTTGATCTGAGCCATCCGTTGCAAATCTGGAGGATCCGAGCTACTGGGAGGCAGATCCTGACCCTTGATCAACATCATCAAATTTTGGTTCAGATCGGATGAGATCCAACCGTTGGATTGAGTTAAGAAAATCTGGGTCGTCCATTGCTAAGTATTTAATCAAATTTCTCCACAGGGCAGCTTTGTCGCGTCTTCTTCGCCGTAGCTGAGTTCTTCGCATTTTTGTCCACTGTTCTTCGTTTCTTCTCAAATTTTCTTCATCAGAGGGCGTGACCACATCGATTTCGATCCTTAATCCAGTTCTAGATCATTGGGAAGGGTTTTCCGTGAGGATTCCAGCTCTAATTCGGCCAAAAACAGAGATGATTGAGGGTTTCGTCAGATCTGTGAATTGATTGCCTTGGTCTCGTTTGTGTGTCATTTCCATCCATCTGAGCTAGCCGGAGGGTCCTCTGGAAAGCTCTGATCATCTCCAAATCATCATCACCATCCTACATAGCGAGATTGAGGAGATCGGTTGCTGTTTTCAGCTTTGAGCAGAGTTGGGTTGAATCGATTCGCAGAGCTTAACTCCCAGCGATTTGTAGAGCTTAGGGGTTCGATGCTCACTCTTGTGTGACGGCAAGAAGAACTTGGAGCTAAGGGAAGGGATTGGTGCTAGTTTTCTTAAGGAATTTCTTTATTTAGATGTAATTTCGATTTCTGTCAACATTTCATTTTTGCACTTGTATCAGTTGCTTTAGTTTCATTGTCTGAATTGTTTCTGCCTTAGTTAGGGTTCAATTCTGCAAGTAGTTAGCTAATGAGCTTGTTTAGGGAACAATTGTCTCGATTTCAGTTCATTTCCTGTTTAATGGCTTGCGTATCAGTTTTGTTAGCTGTGTGTATCAGAATTTCTGCTTTCTGCCCCTGCGTATCAACTTAGTTTCTGCATTTACTTCAAAGTCAGCTAGTTTCTGTGTTTTAATTCTTGAAAATTAGACTCCACGCTTAGTGTGCTGAAGCAATTGGTTTAAGTTTACTTCGCATTTAACTCATTCTGAATTTTGCTTCATTGCTGCCGTTTACTTAGTTTGAATTGTATCAGTTTCCAGTTGCGTATCAACACTGGTTTTTTGTAAGTTTCAGCTGCAGATCTGAATTGTGTGTTAGTGCACCTTGATCTTCTAAATCTCGTCTGAGTATTGGTTGTAATTTCTGCAGTTTGCGTTGTTAATTTCAGCACTCAGTCATTCATTTCTGCACATTAGTTTAAGCTCTGCAATTTGGGTTCGTTTGAGTTTGTGTATGCATTCTTAGCTGCTGAATTTTGTTTCTGCATTCAGTTGTGTCTGCATTCATTTCCTCTAAATCCATTTGTTTCATTTCAGTTGCTTTGCTTCATTGCTGCATTCATGTTTGCAATCTTTAGCTGCTGAATTTAGTTTCTGCATTCAGTTTGCATTCTTAATATTTCTGAATTGATCAGCCCTTTTTTCATTGTTGCACTGTTTCATTTATTCAGTAGATCATGTCACTGATAGCTTTGTTTTCCAAACCGATTTGATCAGTTTGCATTTTATCAATTTATAATCTGCATTTAGTTCAGCTTTGGCACATAAATTCCCTCATCTCGGTATCAAGTGTGTCTCAATACTGCACTTTGTATCAAGTGCAGTTTAGACAGTGTTTGGTATCAAGTTGAGTGCAATTTTTAGTGTGCCATTGAGTTTGAAATCAGCTTGTTTCGGGTCTGGCTTGTCACTGCCTTTAAATCTTAATTTAGGCATTAGTGTCAAGTGTCATTGCTGCAATTAGGTTTGAAGTTCTTGCATTAGTTTTAATCGAAATTCAGTTACTGTGTTGATTCAATTGCTTAGCATTTGGTTTGCATTTGATATTAGAATTGTTTTCCAAAATTCGGCTAAGTTGCCTTGGTTGATTAGGTTTCCCATTTATTGAGTTCATTAGTTGCATTTATCTTATTAGTTCATTTAGTTAAGTTTCTTTCTTTTCATTGTGTTTTTCATTTCTGATTGCAACCCAACCCAGATTTTATTTGAAACCCAAAAATATCAACGACACATAAACTCGAGCTCGAATCAAACAACATCAACTAGCCCTAGGAAAAATACGACCTGTGGCCCCTTTACTACATTTTATTATTTGTTAGCAAAAAGGGTTTCCAGCTTTACACATATCTAAATTTTGAGACCCACATTTGTGACATCTAGTTCGGGTCCATCAGCGCACCCGCACAGTTACTCAGATCCCTCATGATCAAAAAAGAACACAACCACACTTGCTCGAGTAAGCAGAGAGGAAGAATCACATTCAAAGGAAAAAGTGCATTACAAAATCAGGGTCAGGGGCCCCTTGCTTACAAGAAAAAGGAAAATAAGAAGGTCGACCCTCACTTGAAGGGCTGTTTGGTCACGTCCGGAAGGTCCTTGCACATGTCCTGAAGCCGAACCGCGGTGGAGAGCAGATCGGGGGGTAAATACCCGCCCAGCTTGAGTTGACGAACGACGTTAACTCCCTGTTGCATCATCACGTCCATGAACCGTTGGGAGATTTCAGTAGTGTGGGCCGGGGCATTAATGAACTCAAGTCGGTGGGTTTCCAGCCGATCAGCTTCCGCCTCTTTATAGACGCGCAGCTTCGCCAACTCGGCTTGCATTGCATCCCAGGACGCTTAACGTTTACGCAGTTCTTCTAACTCCGCCCGAGCCGCGTCCCAGGTCGCCTGGCGGCCGCGCAAACCCTGCAGTTGGTCTTGCAGCAAGCCAACTTCTCGCCTCTCGGCCGCCAGTTGCTCTCGCAGAGGCGAAATCTCCTCGACGGTCCAACGCAGGTCGACCTTGGTCTTCAGAAGGTCCTTCAACAGCCCGTCCTTACGCTTGCGATCATGGAGCTGGGTTTGCTCAGCCTGGACCACTCGTTCCTGCGCTCGTACCACCTCAGCGTCGGCAGAGATAATCTGCGCTTTGGCGATCTCCAACTCCTCCTGAGTCTGGCGCAATAGGTCCTGGAGGCCGATAACCTCCGCCCTCAAGCCGTTGAGCGAATCATCGTCAGAAATCAACTGGGTGTGCCTAAGCTGAGCCTCGAGGTCCTCCACACGCCACTTGGCGTGGTACCGGGCCCTGGCGTTGTCCAACATGGACACGCACATGCCGTAGCCTTGGGCCCAAGACTACAATAGAAGAAACTGGGTGACACGCCGGCTAAAGGGAAGAGTAAGACACACAACAACCCATAAGCACATACCTGCGTGGCTGTGGCCATAAAGTCGTCCGCCGAGGTGCTGGGACCGACCGAGCCACCTACTCGCAGGCTTGCCAGGAACCTGTCCGCTACTATACCAAACAGCCAGACGTCTTGCGACCGTATGGAGGCAGTGCCGCTCGGTACTGTCATGCTAAGGAGCCAGTCAGACAGAGAGGGTGGCAACATGTGCAGCAAGCCTTCGCCGGAGGGTCCTTCCTGCTAGGTCGGGGGCACCTCCCCCGGAGGGAGCACGGCTAGCTCCAACAGCAGCACTAAGGGAGGAGGAGGTGGCAGTGCTGGAGATTGGCAAGCGGCGCCTTGCCTTTTCGCCTTTTACTGGGTCGGCTGGAGGAAGCCTCCAAGGGATCGGTCGAGACAGGCACGGATTCATCGCCCCGGGGGCGCCGTAGAGAACGACTCAGAGGGCGGCTATCCTCTGAGCCAGACTGGGGGGCTTCTTCCTCCTCTTCTGGTAGGGAAACAGGTGACCTGGAACCAGAGAGAGTCGCCTCGTGTTCCGCAAGAGGCTCTGAAACGGACATCCCTCGCTCTTCCAACAGCTTCTGGACCCTCTCCTCCATTTCCTCAGCGCGCATTCCATAGCCCTCCTCGGGGGCGGCCGAGTACATCATCTCGGCTACTGGGCAAACAATAGTCAAGTAGCAATAGGGAAATGAGAAAGAAGAAAGAAGCGCTTACCGAAAGAAGCAGGCCGAACAAATGGCGCAGGACTGAGGCCAAACACAGACAAGATGTTCTCGGCCAATAACGACCCAACAGAGAAGTGCCGGCCTCCGAATCTGGAGAGGGCATGCTCAAAGGTGGGAAATTTCCGAGAATCCGTATAGTGGGGGGCGCCGGAGCAGCGTCCCTTCGGAAACCAACGGGCCAGGTCGGGGACGCAGCAGGGCGGATGAAAAAGGACTTATCCTTCCAACCTTTGGTGGAGGAGGGGAGCGAGGAAAGGAAGGAAGTACTTGGGCGGGCTTGGAAGAAAAACTCGCCTGATTCTTGCCTCTTCAGGTAAAAGAAGTGATGAAAGAGTTCGGCCTGAAGAGGAAAGCTATACCATTGGAAGATAATGGACGTCCCACAAAGAAGGCGGATGGAGTTGAGAGTCAATTGGGACAGATTGAGGCGAAGGTATTGGCAGACCAAGGCAATGAAAGGATGGATGGGGAAGTGCAACCCCACTTGCAGGTGGTCTCGCAATAAGGTGATGTAATGCTCCGAAGGTTTGGCGGGCTGATCGGAGGAAGCTGGTAGCAAGATGTCGTGGCCGGATGGGATATGAAACTCTGCCTTAAGGACCTCGAGATCGTCGTGGTTAAGGACCGACTTTGTGGTAACGTACCAGGGGTCGGGTCACGAGACGAGGAAGCCATGGGAAGCGGAATAAGGAAGGAAACCTAACCCGTGAGGAGGTTGTCAGAGGAAAAAGTTGAGCCTGAAGATGTCGCCGCAACCCTAGCCGGAGGAAGGAAGGCAGTACACCGGAATGAAAGGTGAAAAGACGGTGGTAACAGTAAGAATTTATTCAGTTACGCAAGTCATCAGACCCGTCTGGTGGTGGGCCACAGCAGAGGCGGCGGGCAATAATAGCCACCTGATCAGGCCTAGAGGGGCCCAGGAAACGAAGCACCTCGTGCCCAATCTCGTCCCTCGAGGGACAAACGGAAAGCACCTCGGCGCTTGGGGGAGGAATGAGCAAGAGACACGTGGAACAACCCCCAGTCGAAAGCATTAATGACTGAGATTTCAACCTGCTCAGAGATACCGAGCAGTAAAAGGCAAAAAGACAAATGACATGACACCACCGGCCGACCGGGATCCCTAGGCTCCGACAAGTTCGCCAAGAGGCTCCCAGGGGGACTAGGACTTCCCGGCGCACCAAGCTTACTTCCACGGGCGATGGTCCAGTCAGTCGGACTCGCCGCCTCCTTCGACTAGACTCAAGGGGGACGCTTAAGATCCCGACCTTGCCTACGGGAAGGTGCATAAGCCGGGCCCGCCAGCCAGCCTGGCGCCAGGAAGGTTTAATAGACAGATAGCAGCAGAATCCCCGGGTAGGTTCCTGAGCCCAGAAGCCCCCGGAGGGCCGTGTCGAGCCAGCCACCGGTCATCCTACTAAGCAGACGCTTAGTCGCCCACACTCCTTGGCCCCTCCCCGACCTAGAGCTAGGCCAGACACCACGGTCAGATGCGTGACGATTCACGCTCCCGTGCCATCACAGAGACCGGATACTTAACATAATCAGACAGACATCCCTCGGTAAACCCCCGACCCAGGGCGTACCCTGCGCTTCCATTCTACCAGTCGGACGCGTGGCTGCCCACGCTCACTGGCCATTACCCGACTCGGTCCCCAGCACTCGGACCCGCCAGTCGGCGCTCGGGGTACGAGCTATCTAGCCCCTACACCCTATGCATCATTATATCCAGGGTACGACCTGCTAACGGGGTTCCTCACGCCTTACTCACCTCTGCTATCTCTAGCGGTTAGTCCGCCTACCCAGTACTTTCATACTGAGCGCCCAGTACTCTCGTACTGCTCGAGCACCCCGCGCTATGCCGCGCCGCTCCTAAGTGCTCTCTACGAGCTGACAGCTACCACACTCTTGTCTCGTCAATACGGACAAAGGTTGTCAGCTCCCCCCGTTATATAAGCTTCGCACTCCCCCTACCATAGGTATGCGCGTGTGAGTTCTCGCATCTCTCGTCTCATTTCGATTCAGTTTCCACTACTATGCCTGCGGATATTGACTTGACCGTCGGAGTGCCTGACCGGGGAAATCCCCGGTGGGTTTACTAACGGTCACTGTTTTGCAGTGTCATGCTCAGGCGCGGTCAGCTCTTTGCCACCTCACTGGCTCGTGCCACCCGGGAGACCGTCTGACCCGTGGGATCACCACTCCACTTCGCAATAGGATCAACATTTAACAAAGCATTTGTCAAAGAATGTATTTATCTATCTTCTTCCATATGTAACCTAACATGTTCTATAACGTTCGAAGAATATAATATGAAATATAATATGAATTGGGGTCGATCGGTTGTAGGAACAAGATGGTGTCGGTTGTGATGTCCCACTCTGGCACCGCGTTTTCACATCTAAATTGACAGGCTTTCTTCTCCTCTCGCTGGCTCTGGTGCCACTATCTCAAAAGTTGGGCGATTGGACATTCGGTGAGATAGGCGACGGGAGAGCAAGAATTCAAAAACGAGGTAACATGTGCACATCCTCTACTTAAATAATACAAAGAGCTTAAGTCGATTCAATTGATTTATTTAAAGACATCGTGTGTATCGTAGATATTAGATTACCATTCTAAAAGATCTCAATATCATTGTTACCATTGAATTAAGGGAAATTATTCTTACTAGCTAGCACAAACATAACAACTATTACGTTCCAAGTTCCTAGCACAAACATAACAACTTTCAATCCATAAGGCAGCAACATTTAGTGAGGCTAATAGTCTAAAACCTGAAATAATCATAAGACATAATAAGCCACACAGCTAGGATGATGCTTCTCAATTTATGTTCTCGCTTGCTCAATCTTGATCTTCTGCGGCGAGTTTCTGCTTTTTCCATTTGTATGCTGCTGCGAGTAGCTTTCTATTAGTCGAGTCATACTCGAAAGGCTTCTTCCTCACCTCCTCCGCCGCCTCCTCGTCAATGTCGTAGTTTAATTTCCTTTTTCTGACAATTATAGCATCTTCGATGGCAGCGGTGTCTCCATACTGCTTCTCAAAAGCAACGTACTCATTGTATAAATCTTTGGCCCTCTCCCTGGGGAGGTGGTCTAGGGCGTAACAGTATATGCAACGCGCTCGTTCCGTCTCCTTGCACCACATCTCGAAACCTGCAAAGGCAACGAAGAGCTGCTCTGCTTCCTCGTCTTCAGAAAGATTAAGATCGACGGCGCGTTCGTACACCGCACGGGCACGAGCAATTTCACCGCGCTTGGCCTCGAACTTGGCGTACTTGATGAAAGAGGAAGGACGAGGGTGGGAAACAACGAACCGTTCGTAGATAGCACGTGCACGATCGACCTCATTGTAGCGAAGCTCAAACTTGATGTAGGAAAGCCAGCCCTGAGTGTCGGGCTTCCACTCCATCCAGCGTTCAAATATTCGACGAGCGGCGGCAACGTCGCCGAGGATCTCTTCCATGTGTATAAACTTGTACCAAAGTTGGTCGACGCGGGGAAGGAGGGCGACGGCGCGGTCCCAGACATTCCGCGCGTGATTAATAAAGCGGTGACACATCTCCATTTCGGCGTATTTGAGCCATAAGGTAGGGTTGCAATAGTCGACCTCGAGGACGCGCTCCCAGACGGATCGAGCGCGAGCGAAGTCCCCCTGAAACTCCTCCCAGGAGGCATACTTAACCCAGGTGCCGGCGTTCCGGCGAGCGCGCCGGATGACATCCTCAAATTCTTTCCTCTTTCGGAGCCGGTAGTCCGAAAGCTCCCCGGAGTCGGTAATTTTCTGCTTCGGCGGCCGGATGTCAGGCTCCTGCCTCTCCCGGGCCTCTCGCAGAATCTGCTCGGCAGTGATTTGGATAGGCGCCGGCGCCTTGTTCTTCACGCGAGTAGATCGCGGAAGCTTGATCTCATTCTGGCGTTTCGTGACGAGGCCTAAGGTTAGCAACGGATGGGAAGCCGACGACGACATCTCGAACCCTAGTGAAGCGGAGAGGAGGATAGGAGGACCGTTGAACAAGTGGCCGGACGAAAAAACACAGGGAGGCGATGGTGTTATATATGCAGGCAATATTACAACAGAAAAGATAAAATATCGGACACGTAACAAAATCTAACAGAAAAATAAAATATCGTAAAATATAAATTCCATTTTAATTCCTGTTTTTCTTGGTTTACTTTTTACATTCATAAAAATTATTTCTTTGATATTATGTCTGCTATGTAGACTAGACTCGACCCCGGGCCGGGTCCAGCCCGGACCCGGGCCGGGTCAACAGGCCGGGTGACCCGTTGACCCGGTTCACCGGGCCGAACAGGAACCGGCCCGGCATCTTGTCGGGCCGGTTATGGTTCACGCAGCCAAAAAACCGCTGGTTCGCCTGAAGTTTGTGTTGCGACAGCCTCCGTCGGGGAACGCCCACCTAGCCGAAGTCTACGCCCGTCGCGCCTCCTGCCGCCGCAGCAGATGTTGCCTCTGCCTCGCCGGGCTCGTCGCCCTCCTCTTCCTCCTCGCAGTCGACGACCTCTCCATCTCCTCCTTCAACCTCAGCGCCACAGCCATCTCGCCGATCTTCGACGTCACCTTCCGGGCCGACAACCAACGCAACAAGAAAGTCGACATCTACTATAGCGACGGAAGCGACATCACGGCGGCGTACGATGGCGTGACGCTATGCGAGAGGGTATGGCCAGCCTTCTACCAGCCGCCTAGGAACGAGACGGTCTTCGTGACGGAGCTGCGGGGAACGGGGTTAAGGCTAGCGACGGAGGTGGAGTAGGCGCTGATGGCGGCGCAGAGACAGGGGAAGGTGCCGCTGAGATGTCAGCTGCTGCGTTTGCCCTTTTTTTGGCCTAAAGTGCCTAAATTTATTTTTTTTTAATTTAATTTTTAATTTTTTTAATATAATAATCTTGAACCGTGGCGAACCGTGAACCGGCGGTTCCGAACCGTGAACCGTAACTGGCTTAGGCGGTTAAGGTTAAATGTCGACCTCCCACGAACCGTCGAACCGGCGATTCCGAACTGTCGAACCGTCGGTTCCGAACCGTAGTCGGGTCTAATGTAAACTACTAACGATACGAAGCTTGATAGATTAATTTTCAGTTATTTTTATTACTACAAGAGATCAGTTCTAGAAGATAAGAGAACAGTTATAGAAGATAAGAGAAGGAAACCGAGGACATATATACCAAAGCCAAGGCATGGGCAAAACGGGATCCGGGATCCTCTGTCCCGAGGATCCTGTGTCCCTATGTCTTGGATTCGCCGACGATGGCTGGCAAGTCCTTCGATCGCCGATCGGACATCATCATTAGTTTTCGATCGTCGTCTCGAATCAAACGATATCCTGGGAGAACAATGAATATGTCGAGATCGTCGCAATTGCGATCTCGCGCGGGATTCGACGGTGAATCCGACGAGATCGCAATTGCGACGATTCCCGACGGGTTCACCGTACTCCCTAGGGTACAGTTTTGTTCAGGGTGACGGTCGGAGGCTGCCGGTGATGTCTGATCGACGATCGGAGGACGCGCCAACCATCGTTGGCGAGTTAGGACACGTAGACAGAGGGCCATTGGGGACAGAGAATTTGTTCTCGACACGGGTGGCAACAAGAGCAGGGAGGATCAAATCCGGACCCACGCCCGCGGGATCGACAGTTGATGGCTCGCCGTGGAAAAGAGAGACCGATAGAAAGAGAACAGATAAGTGAGGATGTCGGGAATGAAAACACTAGGCCGTACCGGGCCATTTATTGAATTTTGATATGTAAAATTTATTTATTTTTTTAAATTATAAAATATCTTTAAATCTCTAATTAAATTTTAAACTTTACCTTCGGTCCCCATATCAGAAAAATTTCATTTTCTCTCCCTACATGTAGAGTTTCATTTGCTTTAGCTCCCTAATATATATTGATTTATCTAATTGTCCTCATTATTTTTAGGTACTGTTCCGGAAGGAGTCGTCGACGATGGCCGGTCACTGAGGATTAGCCCATGCAGAGGTTGCTATGTCGCCGAGGAACGAGGGAATCCTGCGAGAGTAACACAAGCGTTAGGGGACACGCCGGCAGGGGTCCGGCGAAGTCCACTCCGACGCTCAAGTTAGTAGAGTAGCCGAACGATGGTGCCAAAGAAAGGAAATGTGCAGAGATGAGAGATCGTAACCCCCTTACCAGAGGGGTTGAACTACCTTTTATACCACTGCAGGTCGCCTGATCGTGCCTCCTCTATCGGTGTCACGACTCCGATATTTGAGCCACGCCCTCCGCTTTCGGTGATGAGGGGATATCCCTCGAACCCGTCGACACCGCTGTCATTCTTTCCCTTATTGGACCAATTGTACAGGGGGAGGGTGCGTGGCTTTTCTAGTCGGCCTCTGAGGGCGGCTATGGTGAGAGCCCCCCGCCCCTCGACCTTGGGGGTCTCAGGGTGTTATTCCTCCCGAGGTAGCCTTCCCGAGTGCTCCCCTGAGAGGGGGTCCCGGGGCCCGAGAGAGAGAGAGAGAGAGAGAAGATCCAGTCGCGTTCTTAACTTCTTCATTCCCGTGTCCAGCCCAAGTTACCCAGCCTAGGTTACTCAGCCCCATCACAAGTCCCCCCTTCAAGTCTGATCGAAGGAAGTGTGGCTGACTGATAAGGCTGGTGTCCGGATGAAGAAGTTGAATGGACCGGGGTATTGTGTCCTCGCGCCCGTCCTGGTCCTCATTTTAAAATGCTCCCCCTGCCGCCTTCTCCCCCTTCTCTTTTTTTAAAGGCTTTTGGACATATTCCCGAAGGCTCCTGACCCGGGCTGCTCTTTTGAATATGTCCCCGAGCTCCAACGATTTTTGCGGCGTCCGAAATATCATGGTGACCAGGCGCGTGCCACGGGTCCACGTGTTTTTTCGCCTAGCTTTGCGGCGCGATGTGGGTCATACGAAGCGCCGACAATTGATCACTAGCAGATCCTTGGGGCAGCCCGTAGGTATCCTCACCATGCTAGCCTTCAATTGCCTCGGGGGAGGTGTCGTTTTCCTATAAAAGTGGGCTTAACGGCGCCTTGCGGCAGCTTTACCCTAGTTGTTGCCCTGAGTTTTCTTTCCTTACTCGCCCCTCTTACCAGCGCTTTCCCGGCGAAAGTAACTTCTTCGCTGTTCTTCGCGCTCTTCCTCCTTCCTCCTAGACCATGATGGTAAAGACAAAGAAGTCTTCTGGCTCAGATGAATGCTCTTTGGAGGAATTGGGGTTTCATTCTGAGTGGTATGAAACTATCTCCTCCAATGTGAGGTCGGACTCTCTCTAGGCCGCCTGTCAGAAATATGGCGTTCCAGCAGATTGGGAGCTAAGGGGTCCCAATCGCCGATCAACGGCCGGTAACCTCCGATGAGGGTTTTTACACCTTCTTCCTAGGACAAATGGAACTAGGACTGCGCTTCCCTATCCCCTCTTACTTTATGAATGTCGCTCATTATTTTCGCATCCCCCTTCACCAACTGGCTCCAAATGCCTTCGCCTAGATGAGCGGGGCTCTGGTCCTCTTCAAGCTTTTCGGGATTCCTCTAACTCCCAGATTCTTCCATTTCTTCTTTGCTCCTGTCGGCGCTCACGGGGCCTTTAGCTTCACTGCTCGGGGTGGCCATAGGTTTTTGGGAGGCCTTCCTTCTTCTCACAAAGGGTGGAAGGAGAGATTTTTCTACATTCGGCTTCCTGAGCGTCCTTTCAGCGATATTCATTGGTTGGAGAACTTGCCTCCTACTCCCGATCTGGGTGACTTCCAATAGGATGCGGGATATCAACGGGCTAAGGGTATCTTGACCGGGATGGAATTTCATGGCCTGCAATTGGTGCAATGTGAGGAGCTTCTTTACCGGGCAGAGATTAGTCCGAAGATGACCCCCCTTAGCTCTAATCTGCATGAGTAACTTTGCTCCTATCATGCTGCCCCCCTTGATATTTGCTGACACCCTCTTATCTTTTACTCTACAGGTGACATCCTGCTCTCTCTCGAAAAGAATAAATTTCTGAAGTGGGATCAGGCCCATGAGCAAGCCTTGATCCCGGGGGTAGTATCTTCGATTCCCGCAGGAATCCCCTTCGAGGTAGGCGAAAGGGAGGGAGAGCTATCAGTGGGCCCTACGCCCCAAAGCAAGGGCATCTCGGCCCTGTCCCTGATCCCTCAAGGGGAACCTCCTGTCCCTTCTCCTAGGGCTCCACCGGAAAGGGATGCCTCTTCTTTGTCGGGGGTGCCTACCTCTACCCCCGTGTCCAGAAAGACCCGGCTCGAACGACGATCCCGACAGAATCGTCCATTAAAGCGGTTGAAGAAAGGCTTGCACTCAACAACCGCCGGAGATGCAGCTTCTTTAGCTTCAGTCGTCGGGGTTGAACTCCCCTCCTCCATTGTTGCCGTGTCTTCTCCTGCCGTGAGTGTCGTGGTTCACACAACCGACCCTTCTCATGGCAAGGAGGTACCGACGGAACCGCCTCGGTCCCATCGGAAGACTCCTTTAACCGCGAAGAAGGCTATCGACAGTGCCCAATCTATCCGTATAAAGGGAGTCGCCGCAGGGGTATTACCAAGTGCCTCCAGTTCAGAGGAAGACGTTCCCCACCCCTGGGATGTCCCTGGCCCCTCGGCTCTCTCTACTATAGGGGCTCTTGACCCGCTTTGGTGGGTAGCCGGATCAGGCCAGTACCTGGGGATGCTGCACCAATCTCTCCGGGCGGTAAACACCTTATTCATGCTCCCCGAATCTTCTTATCCTCCTTTCCCCGACTGTTTTTATTCACCTCCCCAGGTTGCCTCGAACTGCATGGCTACGAGCCACTTACTGCACTCCGAAGGGTTACCGAGAGTCTCTTGCAGCAGGTAGCGGAGGCGGAGGTAGAAGCGGGCTGGGCTCGTGAGGCCAGCCTCCTGCAGATGGAGGTCAGCCGGGTCCTCCGGGAGAAGGCTGATCATTACCTGTCCTCCTTGATATCGTCCGAGGATACCCTGCACGGGTACAGGCTTCGAGAACGCCTGGGGTCTGAGAAGGAAAAGGCTCTAGAAGAGGACCTATGAAAATTATCACAGGAACAAGAGCGACTCCAGGCCCGCAATAAAGAGTTGTCGGACAAAGTTACCCTTTTGGAGTCGGCTAAGAAGAGCCTGGAGGACCAGGGCGCCAAACTGCTTCTAGAGGTGGAGTTACTTAAAATGGCCAAAGCCAATGCTGACTCCCAGGTCCCGCAACAACTAGGGGATTCTGTATCTCCAGTATCTCCGATGGAGGCAGCCTACAAAGCAAAATTTTTGGGGTCGGAGGAGTACGCTGGTCTGGTGGCTGCCCAAGCCTTTAAGACCCTTAAACAGGGCTTTTATGGCGCCATCAAGCAGCTGAAGCAAGATCAGTTACTGAAGCCAGACTCCGATTTGAGCACCATAACTATTCAGCGTGTCTGGGACGACCTATCTCCCGAAGAGCAGACTCTATAGGATGCCTTATTATTACGTGCTTGTCCTTCTTCCCACCTCCCTGGGCTACTGCAGTTTATTTTTTTCTGACCTCTCTAATTTTAGGACGGATATTACTTAACTTATCGTTAAACTTCTTGTTTTTATCGTGCTTTCTCGTTCACTATATGTAGACATGAGACTTTTATCTGTTGCTTGGTAGGGCTGGTACGGGGTACAACCTCCAACACTGATCAACCTTCGCCCGTACGGGTATAATTCCGCGGCTAAACTTACACGCCGGGAGGCTGTAAGGTTTTAATCAACTCTTGCCGGGCGTGTGCAGCTCCGAGGCCAAGCCTACACGCCGAGAGGCTGTAGGGTTTTAATCAGCTCTTGGCCAGGCGTGTGCAGCTCCGAGGCCAAGCCTACACGCCGAGAGGCTGTAGGGTTTTAATCAGCTCTTGGCGGGCGTGTGCAGCTCCGAGGCCAAGCCTACACGCTGAGAGGCTGTAGGGTTTTAATCAGCTCTTGGCCAGGCGTGTGCAGCTCCGAGGCCAAGCCTACACGCCGAGAGGCTGTAGGGTTTTAATCAGCTCTTGGCCGGGCGTGTGCAGCTCCGAGGCCAAGCCTACACGCCGAGAGGCTGTAGGGTTTTAATCAGCTCTTGGTCGGGCGTGTGCAGCTCCGAGGCCAAGCCTACACGCCGAGAGGCTGTAGGGTTTTAATCAGCTCTTGGTCGGGCGTGTGCAGCTCCGAGGCCAAGCCTACACGCCGAGAGGCTGTAGGGTTTTAATCAGCTCTTGGCCGGGCGTGTTCAGCTCCGAGGCCAAGCCTACACGCCGAGAGGCTGTAGGGTTTTAATCAGAAACGGGGTCTTAACATTTCCTCAATGACACGTAACGCCTCTCTTTTATTAATGATACTGCAAGACAGTGGGACATTGAAAAACGTACAACGATGACAGTGCATCACCCCACAACTCACGAAGTACTGTAGGGGCGAAGATGCCACGCTTGCCAAGGCCTTTCTAGTCTTCTGCCTTCGCGGTCTTCCAAATAGTAGCTACCCCCTGTAAGTTTTTTGATGACGACGTAAGGGCCATCCCACTGTGGTTCTAATTTCCCGGGATCCCCCACTGGTTTGATTCTCTTCTAGACTTGATCACCCACCTCGAAGCTGCGGGCGATCAGCCTACGGTTGTAGGCCAACTGCATTCTCCGGCGATAGGCTTCCAACCTTGTCGCGGCCTTGTCTCGTACTTCTAAGATGAGATCCAGATCAATAAACCGCTCTTGGTCGTTATCTTCCTTGTGGTAATGTCGTCGTCGTGGAGACTCCTCTCCTACCTCCACCAGAATAACGACCTCTGCCCCGTAGACTAATCGGAAAGGGCTCTCGCCGGTTCCTTCTTTTGGGGTAGTCCGATAACCCACAAGATGCTGGGAAGTTCTTCGACCCAGCTGCCCCTGACATGATCCAGCTTTACTTTGAGCCCTCGCAGAATTTCCCGATTGACCACCTCTGCTTGTCCATTGCTTTGTGGGTAGGCGACGGAGGTGAAGGCCTGTTGAATGCCCAACCCCTCACACCATTCCTTCAACCTTCGTCCGGAGAATTGTCTACCATTGTCCGACACCAGATTATGAGGGATGTCATATCTGCAAACAATATTTCTCCATAAAACCTTCATTACCGCCCCCTCTGTGATGTTGGCCAGAGGTTCAACCTCTATCCATTTAGAAAAGTAATCGACGAGGACCAGGAGGAATTTCTTTTGCTGAGGTCCAATGGGGAAAGGTCCCACAATGTCCATTCCCCACTGGTCGAATGGACACGACACAGTAGAGACTCTCAATGGCTCCGTTGGGTGATGAGAGATGTGTTGATGCCTCTGACAAGCCTTACATCTGGCCACGAAGGAGAGCGAGTCGGCCTGCAAGGTAGGCCAAAAATATCCTGCCAAAAGGATCTTGCGGGCCAGGGATCTCCCCCCAATATGGCTTCCACAGATGCCCTCATGCACTTCTCGCATTATGTAGCCAGTTTCCTCCGGCTTGACACATTTAAGGAGGGGTCAGGCATAGGCTCTCTTGTATAACTGATCCCCGATCAGGGTAAACCTCTCTACTCGTCGGCGAAACAACTGACTCCCGGGCCCCCCATTCGGCAGGGATCCGTCCCAGAGGAAGGTTATATATGGATCCCTCCAGTTCACGAGTTCGTCTGTTCTGAGTTCTCCTCCGATTTAGGCTACTATGGTTTCCATCACACTGGGTCCCTCCAACCGCCAAGTAGATATGGAACTGGCCAACTTAGCTAGCTCGTCGGCCCGTACATTATCTAACCGGGAGATCTTCTGCAAGATTACCTCCGAGAAAGTGGTTTTCAGCTGTTCGTATAAGGCTACATACCTTTTCAACCGCTCACATTTGACTTCGAAACCGCCCGCTACTTGTTGAGCCACTAACTGCGAGTCCAAATAGATTGTGATTCGGCGGGCGCCCATGTGTCAGGCCGCCTGCAGTCCTGCCAAAATCGCCTCATACTCAGCTTCATTATTAGTAGCTTTGAAGTGAAGTCGGATAGATAAATGCAACGTATCCCCCCTGGGGGAGATCAATAGTAGTCCTACTCCGTTGTGTTGGCTGTTGGCGGATCCATCAACATAAGCCTTCCACATACTTTTGGTCTCTGCCTCCGGGACTGTTTCCAACATGAAGTCGAAGAGAGCTTGTGCTTTGATGGCGGTCCGGGGCTGATACTCAATGTCGTATTCGCTTAACTCTGTCATCTATTTGATTAGCCTGCCCGACGCCTCGGGATTTGTAAGGACTCGGGCGAGTGGACTATTAGTGAGGACCACGATGGGGTGCGCTAAGAAGTATGGTCGTAACCTTCGGGCCATCAGGACCAAGGCATAGGCTAGTTTTTCCATCATGGTGTACCGTGTCTCGACGTCCTTCAGTAGGTATTCGAAGAAGTAGATGGGATGTTGTATCCGATCTTGTTCTCGGACGAGTACCGACCCTACCGCCTGCTCGGCTGCTGATAAATAAACGAATAATGTCTCCCCTTCCACTGGCTTATGCAGGGTCAGGAGATCCGCCAAATAGGTCTTCAATTCTTCAAAGGCCCTATCACACTGGCTGTCCCATTCGAATTTGGCAGCTTTTCTTAAAATTTTGAAGAAGGGAGGGCTTTGTCCGCGGATTTGAAGATAAACCGTGATAGGGCGGTGATTCTGCCATTCAGCCGCTGGACCTCCTTGAAGTTTTGCGGGGGTGGCATATCCAAGATGACTTTTACTTTTTCCGTGTTAGCTTCGATCCCTCTTTCCGTCACCATGTATCCCAGGAACATGCCACTTTTAACCCCGAACACACACTTAGCTGGGTTTAGTTTTAACCTGTGTGCTCTTAAGGTGGCGAATGTTTCCTCTAGGTCAAATATTATGTCCCCTCCCTTTTCCGTCTTGACTAAGATGTCGTCCACGTACACCTCAATGTTTCACCCAATTTGGTGCCTGAAGACTTTATCCATCATCCACTGGTAGGTGCCGCCTGCATTACGTATGTTGGGACCGGGTGCATGTCGACAAGGATACGGGTTCGTAATATTTTAAAATTTTACGTGCAGCGGAAGAATTAGCATAAAATAATTTCACAAATTATTTTAACCACGTATCTAGCATGCGACCTTATGATGTGTG
Organism: Boesenbergia rotunda; assembly: GCA_024364735.1. Lineage (NCBI taxonomy): Eukaryota > Viridiplantae > Streptophyta > Magnoliopsida > Zingiberales > Zingiberaceae > Boesenbergia > Boesenbergia rotunda. The sequence goes on along the minus strand of JAGFNQ010006278.1, from coordinate 132,298 downwards.
GACGTAATCATAAATTAAAACTTTGCGGAAAAGTAAACTAATTTAATTTGTACCTCGCGTAACTCGAAGAAAGGGACGAGATCCAACCGTAGCGTCCCTTGGAAGCTCTGCCTCTATTCGCATCCACGCCGAGTTCTCTTCGGGATGACTTCGCAAAGCCACGAGTTTTGCGCCGACGAGAACTACTAGATTCTCTAAAGGCACAACTAGAAGATCAAGAGAGAAGAAAGGAAACTAACCACCAAGAGACGGAATCTAAATTCCGAGAAGGAAGGAGATGTGATCCGCTTGTTCTTCTCCGAGGTCGTCTTGGTGGATGAAGCTCACGCCCACTTTGGGAGTTGCGCCGGCCCTAGGGGAGAAGAGAGAGCCGGCCCTAGAGAGAGAGGGGCACCGGCCCTAGAGAGAGAGAGGCGTGTAGAGAGAGAGAGAGCAACTAATCTCTTGATTAATTGATTAGGAATTCAAGGCTTGCCTTTGGTTCCTTATATAGTTGCTTCTCCCTTGCCAAGTCTCTTTCTTAACGGAATTAACGGAATTAATTTTCATAAGAAATTTATCTTATAATCTTTCTTATGAATAATTCCGTTATGCCTAGTTTTATTATAACTAACTTTATAATAAAACAAATACTTCTCTCCTTTAATTATGGAATAAATTTTATAAGAAATTTATAAACTTTCTTATTATGAAAAAATCAATTCATAATTGATTTTATAAAATTAAAATAAACCATTCCATGGATCATTTTAATTTCCATAAAAAGAATAAATTTCTATAAATTTATTTATATAAATTTCTTTATACAAATTTATTTATCCATAATTTATAAAACAAATCGCGCTAGATTTATTTTATTAATTAAACCAAATAAATTGGTTTCTTCCCCTTGTTGTGGCCGGCCAAACCAAAGGGGGTTAACACCCTCTTTGGCCGGCCAAACCGAGCCGAACCGATCGCGAATTAAACTCATTTAATTCGCCCAATAAGCCTTCAAAAGACTTAGCCATTTTAAGTTTCCGTTGCGCCTCTGATTAACTCAGATTCGACTTATTTCTCTTGATTGGAAAATCCAATTTTCAACTCGTTTTAAATCCCTCGGATTACTCGTAGTGCGTGTGACTAAATAGGCTTTCGATTTATGTTGGTCGTCTATAATTTACCAATTATAGAACGGTCATGAGTGGCACCTAGTAGTACATCATGACCCCCAATTAATCGAAAGATCAACGGTTTGACCTCAGAAGTAATTCCGAAACCCTTCAGCAGCTCTAATGAATCGTGCCCCATTCCCTTCACCATCTTATACCCACTTGGTTCAGGACACGGTCTATTTGTGTCAGTCCCCACTAGGCTGACTACGTCACACCTAGCCCAAGTAGTGTCTTTCTTGTCCTTTGGATTTCTAATTACTCTCATGTATTTAAGAGACTCGCACTCTAAATATGATATGCTCTGGCCAGAGGCTTTGAGTAACAATCCGACGATAGGCTTGGGTATACATCTCCTCGCAAGGAGTGGTGAATCCTTTGTAGGCTGCTCAAACATCTTCGGACACTTCGGCTTATACCCAATCATCCTGGGTCCACACCTCCTAGGAGATGCTTGCTTAAGATGTTAAAGTATAAGTCTCCATGACCAAGATGACTTGAACACCGCAAGTCAAAGGAACATCGCACTTAAGCTGCAGTAAGAACTTCATTGACATATCTATATAGATTACTATATGAAGTTTTACAGCTAGTCACTCCAATGAACTAGTTCCCTTAACTAGCATCCATGTTTATCTCCGGACATCCCAATGTCACCAGCCAGTGAGAATCAGCTGATTAGAGAATAACCCATGCTAGTCTCAATAGAATTGATAATGTCCGTTTTTATCAATTCATCGACTAGGGATATTTTCAATACTTCACAATTGCACATTTAGAGATAATCACTAGTTGTGATCCCATCACAAATTCTCTTATGCTGTGAATTGTATTGCGGACATTCAGTAGATGAGTTTAAGATCCCAATCAAATACACAAACATGTATACTCAAATAGTGAATTATCATTTATTAAAATGAATATTTACAATCATAAGGCGATTGCCTTAGGACACTTCTCTCATATCACTAACAACGTAAGCCGAAAGGCATAAGGTTGTAGCAGTATATGTCGTCAACCGTCACAAAACTGACCTTCTCCTGGTCTTCGGGGGCGAGGGGGACTTGGTGATAGCCCTGGTATGCGTCTAGCATGGAGATGAACTCGCAGCCGGCTGTTGAGTCCACCAGCCTATCTATCCTGGGCAGGGGTAACAGTTCTTCGGGCAAGCTTTGTTTAGATCTCTGAAGTCAATGCAGACTCGCCATTTATCCCCCGATTTGGGGACGAGGACCACGTTGGCTAGCCAAGCCGGGAACCAGACTTCCCTGATGTGTCCAGCTTTTAATAGCTTCTGCACTTCCTCCCGTATAGCTTTATCTTGTTCCGGGGAGAAGTGCCTCCTCTTCTGCTTCACGGGACAGGCTTCCGGTGACGCATGTAGGTGATGCATAGCCAGCGCTGGGGGAACCCCCTTGATTTCCTCGACAGCCCAAGCAAACACGTCTTTGTGCTTCCGCAGGCACTCGATGAGGCGATTTTGTAATGTCGGCGCGAGGTCAAGCGCGATGCGCGTATTTCCCCCTCCGCCATGAGGGTGGATCTGTACCTCTTCACTCTCCACCTCTCATCGCTCTTGATTAGGTCCATCAGCTTCCCGCGAATGAGCGAGATCCTCCGCTTCTGCCATCAGCGCTCCTTCAGGTGCTTTATTTAGTTCCCACAAACGTCGCCAAATTTGTTCTGGAAGGAGTCGTCGACGATGGCCGGTCACTGAGGATCCGCCCCTGCGGAGGTTGCTATGTCACCGAGGAACGAGGGAATCCTGCGAGAATAATACAAGCGTTAGGGGACATGCCGGCAGGGGTCCGGCGGAGTCCACTCCGATGCTCAAGTTAGTAGGGTAGACGAACGATGGTGCCAAAGAAAGGAAATGTGTAGAGATGAGAGATCGTAACCCCCTTACCGGAGGGATTGAGCTATCTTTTATACCGCTGCAGGTCGCCTGATCGTGCCCCCTCTATCGGTGCCACGACTCCGATATTTAAGCCACGCCCCCCGCTTTCGGTGACGAGGGGATATCCCTCGAACCCGTCGGCGCCACTGCCACTCTTTCCCTTTTTGGGCCGATTGTACAGGGGAGGGTGCGTGGACTTTTCTAGTCGGCCTCTGAGGGCGGCTATGGTGAGGGCCCCGCCCCTCGAGACGAGCTCAGGAGTCTCGGGGTATTATACCTCCCGAGGTAGCCTTCCCGAGTGCACCCCTGAGAGGGGGTCCCGAGGCCCGAGAGGGAGCGGATCAAGTCGCGTCCTTAACTTCTTCATTCCCGTGTCCAGCCCAAGTTACCCAGCCCCATCAGTTATTATATTGTAAAAAAAAATTTATTAGCCTGATCAAAATTATCTCTGGATCCGCTCCTATGTATATATACACACACATATACATACCCTTATTGAGAAGATAGCAATTGTTCAAAGGTACCATCTCCTCCATGTTCTTCCTGGCAGAAGACAGAACGAAACTAGATTGTGAATAATTTCTGAAAACTAAGATGAGAATTTCTCTAAGAAGAAAAATGAAACTACGAAATCTTTATAGAGGAAATTGTTTTCTAGTCGGTTTACTCCTGAAAAGTTTGTGAAATTAATCTTTGCGGCTGAATAATTAAGCTAAATTTGGAATTTAATGTGGATGCCATTTGTCTTCCTCGACGATGATGTAAAAGAGTAAATGTTAGGTACCTTATTCACTGTCCTTTAATTAAAAATAATATCCACGGAGATTTTGGCAGAGAGAAATGTGGTATCTTGTTTAACTCGAATTTACATATTTTAATCCTATAAACATTAATTATCCAACATTAATTAATTGACGTCGTTACGTGTCTCTCTTTCAAGAGCAATCAGATGATCCATTTAAATAATTAGTAGATTAATTACATTGAGGATTACGACACCTATAATAGTAGTGAAAGTTCATTTTAGTATCTCGCCGTATCCCGTCAATCCGTTTTAAAATCAACGTAAAAGAGCTAAATCATGCTACTAACTAACATATAAAAGAAAATAAATATTAATTTCATTAAAATTTAATTCTAAATTTTATGATAATAATACTGCTTTACAACACAGATAATTAATATAATGGTTAAATTGGTCAAACCGTACCAAAATAAGATCAACGGCTTTTTATAAAAAAAAAAAAAAAAAAAACGCACCTAAAAATTAGTATTTATCAAAAAAAAAAATATCATGGTTTCATTTTTACCAAAGGACATATTCATTTTAGTAAACTTCCTCTTATACCCCTCCCGCTAACTACTGCTTTTTCTTTCTCTCTCATTAACGAATTTTAAGACGTCTGAACATGTTTTTTCAGACTTTTATTTTAAAATAATATATTATGGTAAAAATTGAAAAAATATTTCAGTTAAAAAATTATCTCATCCAATGTAATTTCAAAAATATAAAGAGATAATTTTTCATATTTAATTAATATAAATTAATATATTATATAATATTTAATAAATATATTAATATATAAAAAAATTGAAATCTTTGATTTCAGACAGTATGAGCATGAAATCAAAAGATTTCAGTCCCAATATGAGCCTGAAATTTTTTATTTCAGATCCACATTGGGCCTGAAATTTTTTAATTCAGGCCCGACGTAGACTCAATTTTTTTCTATTTTAAAAATATATTAATATATATCAATAGTTAGAGTTGAGATAGGAGATGATATTTTTGGTGTACAAACTTCTAATGATTATAAATTATGTTGCAATAGGAGATTTTTAGGTCTATCAGTGGGTTTTCACCAAAATCCACTTATGGACCTATGATATTTGGATTTCTCAAAATCCAATAACAATAGTTAGAGTTGAGCTAGGAGATGGTATTTTTGGTGTCCAAACTTCTAATGATTATAAATTATGTTGCAATAGGAGTTTTCTAGGATGAATCAGTGGGTTTCGGTGAAAACTCATTGATGGACCGAAAAAATATTTCAATTAAAAAAATATCTCATCTAACGTGATTTCAAAAATATAAAGAGTTTTCTAGGATGAATCAGTGGGTTTCGGTGAAAACTTGTTGATGGGCCGAAAAAATATTTCAGTTAAAAAAATATCTCATCTAACGTGATTTCAAAAATATAAAGAGATGATTTTTCATATTTGATAAATATAAATTAATATATTAAATAATATTTAATAAATATATTAATATATAAAAAAATTGAAATCGATTGATTTCAGGCAGCTTGGGCCTGAAATCAAAAGATTTCAGGCAGATGGGCCTGAAATTTTTGATTCTGGTCCGACGTGGACTCATATTTTTTTCTATTTTAAAAATATATTAATATATAAAAAAACCTATCAAAACACATGATTTCAAATTCAAACGCAGGACCTGAAGTCATCCTAGGAAGGCCTGAAGTCAAATAACTTTAGACCTTATAAATAATTAATTTAATAAATAATGATTAAATATTAAAAAAATTAAAATAAAAGAATTTCATTGCCTTGGGCCTGAAGTCACTGACTTCAGGCCCAACTCCTACAGTATTTCAGGCCCTGCGTTTGAAAATGAAATTACGTGTTTTGATATATTTTTACATATTAATATATTTATTAAATATTATTTATTATATTAATTTAGATTAATCAAATATAAAAAATTATCTATTTATATTTTTGAAATCATGTTGAAGGAGATGTTTCTTTTAACTGTGCCTAAGATGTAGTCATATTTATACATCTTTGTGTGCCAACTGATACGGTTAGAGAACATAACTGAAAATTATTGATAGTAAGTTTGCACATCAAAAATAACATCTCTTAAGTAAATTCTAAATAGAGATATCAATTATGGAGAAATCCAAGTATCCTAGGTTCATCAGTGATTTTTCATCGAAACCCACTGATTCATCCTAAAAACTCATATTGTAACATAATTTATAATTATTAGAAGTTTAGACACCAAAAATACCATCTCCTAGCTCAACTCTAACTATTGATATTGGATTTTAAGAAATCCAAATATCCTAGGTCCATCAGTGGGTTTTGGTGAAAACCCACTGATAGACCTAAAAATCTCCTATTGCAACATAATTTAAATCATTAGAAGTTTGGACACCAAAAATACCATCTCCTAGCTCAACTCTAACTATTGATATTGGATTTTGAGAAATCCAAATATCCTAGGTCCATCAGTGGTTTTTGGTGAAAACCCACTGATAAACCTAAAAATCTCCTATTGTAACATAATTTATAATTATTAGAAGTTTGGACATCAAAAATACCATCTCCTAGCTCAACTCTAACTAAAACTATTGATATTTTTATTTAATTTACTTAAATATATTTATCCAAGATTATGTTTAGGCCCTCCTTAGCCTGGAGGGCCTGAACACTTCTTTGTTCAGACCCTCCTAGCGTGAATTCAGACCTTATGTTTTAATATGAAATTACATGTTTTGATAGATTTTTTATATATTAATATATTTTTAAAATAGAAAAAAAATTGAGTACACGTCGGACCTGAATCAAAAGATTTCAGGCCCAATGTGAGCCCACGCTGCCTGAAATCAAAGATTTCAGATTTTTTTAATATATTAATATATTTATTAAATTTTATTTAATATATTAATTTATTAATCAAATATAAAAATTATCTCTTTATATTTTTGAAATCACGTTGGATGAGATATTTTTTTAACTGAAATATTTTGTCGATTTTTACCTTACGTATTTTAGCCGATTTCATAATATATTATTTTAGTAAATACTAATTTTTAGTAAATACCAATTTTTAATATGCCCTTTCATAAAAAAACCGTAAGATTAATGCTGCCACGCTCACCTCTCCTCGAACATCCGTATTAATATTAGAGTGATGATAGGGAGAGTGAATTTGGGAGAGTGAATGGGAGAGTGAATGACGTGACAATTATTATGTACACGTCCGATCGTCGATCGGACACTACCGGCGGCCTTCGGCCGCCGTCCCGAACCAAACTATATCCTGGGGGGCACGGTGAACCCGTCGGGGATCGCCGCAATTGCGATCTCGCATCATTGACCGTCGATTTCAATAGGTTCACCGTTGCCGGCGATCCTGACGAGTTCACCGTCCTCCGAAGGTATAGTTTGATTCGGGACGGCAATCAGAGGTCATCGGTGGTGTTCGATCGACGATTGGACATGTACATATTAGCTGGACGTCATTCACTCTCCCATTCACTCTCCCAAATTCACTCTCCCAATCATTATCCTTAATATTAATAGTAATATTAAATATGTAATATGTAAATGACGTTATAATTTAGATATGTTGGTGTTATAATATTCATAGGCACCTCATTCAATACGTAACGAATAAATAAAAATAAAATCAAAAATATATTTATTTATTTAATATAAATAAAAATGAATGAGTAAACTATTAATTCATAAATAATGAATTTTAATATTAAAATAAATATGAGCGTATATTAATATAAAGGAGATATTAATATAATGGGGTATATGTCATGTAGATTTATACTTTTTAAATAGGTGGCATGTATTAATATACAAACCAATATGAATTCACTTATTAATACTTACTTTGCTACATACATGGAGGAGTCTCAGTGATAAATAAATTAAATAGTCATAAATAAATTTTTAAAAAATGATAAGGTGAGTAAAAATGAAAGAATGAAGGATAAAATGAATGACGTGGTACTTTGTATGTATCGATCTTCGACGGATTTATCGTGCCCTCTCAGGATATAATTTGATTTGGGGCGACGGCCGAAGGTCGCCGATGATGTCCAAACGATAATCGAATGTATGCATGTAAATGTCACGTCATTTACTTTATTTTCACTCTTCCATTTTTACTCTCCCTATCATTGTTCATAAATTTGATATTCAATTTGATAAGAGTATTTTTAAATATATTATTAGTTCAATAGATACAAAATTAATTAAATAAAATAGTTTAAACAACTTATTAAATTAAATAAATAAACTTAAATACATATACATCTTATCTTCTATTTGTTCACAATGTTTTTAAATAATATTCATAAATAATTTTCATAAATCATCATCAATAAAACTTTTATAGCATGCTAAATAGAAATTTAAATGTAAGCAAAAAATTTGAATTGAGAAAACAATTTGCATTATCAAACTTTATAAATAATCAAATAAGCTTTAAATATAAAAATTTTAATAAATAAATAAATTTGAATTGAGGACTTGATAACATTTAAATGAGCCAATCTCAAACTCATAAAATGAGAATTAAGCCAAACTTGAACAATGATTTAAAGACTTAATTCATTTTAGACTCGGCTTAACTTAGATCAATTATCTTATCAAATAAGCTCCAACCTACCTAAGGCCAAGTCGGTCGCCTTGAATTTGTAAATTTCAATTAATAGTTATATTATATCTTACTTTGCTGACGCAAGGATACAAGCGCTTGTAGCTCAGTGGATAGAGCGTCTGTTTCCTAAGTAGAAAGTCGTAGGTTCGATCCCTACCTGGCGCGCATCATCTTTTACTTTTTGCACGAACCTACTTAAATGATTTCATAAAGAATCCAATTGAACGAACCGACTTAAATAATTTCATAAAGAATCCAATTATATGTTCTGGGAAGGCAAACTTTTTAAAAATTATTTCCGATAAATAATTTCATAAATAGTTATTTTTTATTATTTTAATTTATTTCTAAAAATGTATAAATTAAAAGTAATTAAATAAATTTTACAAGCCAAACAAACTTTTAACGATTTTCGAATTTATCAAAAATATATACTACTTGATATTTATCAAAGAGTATATAAAATTATATATTCTTTCTCAAATTTAACTTTTTCTTTTTTTCTCTCTTCTCTTTTTTTTTCTTTCTCTTCTCTTTCCCCCCTCTCTCAATGCATATATACATAAATATCTATAGGTCTGATATGAACATAATATAATTCATATCAAACCCAAACTAAAATTTAGAATCGATTCTTTCCAAAATTATTTAACACCTCAAGAGAAATTGAAATATGCGATGGACGACAGCATTGGACTCGTTGCAGTCTCAAAACTCCACGGGATATGAAATGGATATATTTCGACTTCTCCAAAAGTGTTAAATTGAAATAAGAAAAAATCGATATAAAATTCATGTTGGGCCTAATATGATTCCATATCAGGCTCAACTTGAGTTTTTTTGTTGATTATTCCTTATTTCAATTTAACACCTTTGGAAAAGCCAAAAATAAATAATAGATAGTATATTTGAACTCTTTATAACCTTATAAAATCACATGAACTAAAATAAATGTAATTGGAGTTCTTTGGGTTAATCAGTGGATTTTGACTGAAACCCATTGATAGGTCTGATATTGAATCATATCGGACCCAACGTAGATTTTTTTTCGATTCATCCTTATCAAAACTCATTGATAGACTTAGAGAGTTTCGATTGCACCAATTTCAATTCATGTGGATTTATGAGATTTCAAAGAGTTCAAATAGGGTATTCATTATTTATTTCGGCTTCTCTGGAGATGTTAAAAATGTAATAAGGAAGAATCAATAAAAATCGACAAAAAATCACGTTGGATCTGATATGGAATTGGGCCTGATATGCTTCCATATCACGTGGACCTGATATGGAATCATTTAGGCCCAATTCCATATCGGGCCCAACGTGGGTTTTTGTCGATTCTTTCTTATTAAAACCCATTGAATAATCTAGAGAGTTCTGATTACACCTATTTTAGTTCCTATGGATTTATGGGATTGCAAAAAGTTTAAACAATGGTATTCATTATTTATTTCGACTTCTCTCAAGGTATTAACATATTATCAACAAAATATATAACTAAACCTTAAATGTTGTACGTCATAAGTCAATAAAATCAATTAGAGACATCAGGTTGCAACTATTTACGGTCTTGTGGATTTTTGAGGTTGCAAAGGAGTCAAATGATATTGTCCATTGCATATTTAGGCTTCTCCGCAGATATTAAAATTTTATCAAAAAAATTAGCTAAAGTAACCCCATTCATATCAAGCCAACATTGGGCCTAATATTTTTCCATATCAAGCATAACGTGGACCTGATAACGTGGGTCTGATAGTTTTTCCATATCAAGCCCCGTGTTATATATGCATGCATACAAAAGAGAAGAGGGACAGGAAAGAGAAGAAAAATTGCATGCATATGAGATAGGAAAGAAAAAAGAGAAATGATTGAGGGGTAAAACAGGAAGAGTAGTAAGTTGAATGCGCCCTTTAGTAAATGCCAAAGTACAGTGCATCTTTTGATCAATTCATAAATTTGAGTGCACTCATTGGTAAATTGCCGAACTTTTAATTAACATCATGTATCTAGCTTATGCTGATTAATTTTGAAAGTGACCGGTTATACCCCACAAAAATTTCTACCGACTATCAAGGTAAATCGAGAAGCGTTCACAGCGGAGGCTTATTAGCCCAATGTTTTAGGTCAATAGCCTATTAAGAAAAATTCGTTTATTAATTCACTGAAGTTAAGACTCAATCTTTAGATGCCTGAGAAATTGAAAAAGGATTCATCACTGGACCATTGCCCCAAGAGCCCAAATAAGCTTGTAGTGTTTCATATCCTTCAAAACAAAGTGTTATATTATCATACATAGGGTTGCTAGGGTTATAAATGAACCAAACATTCATGAATAAATTTGAAGTTTAGCTTGATAAGAACTTGTTTATAGTCGTTCAATATATATAAAATCAATTAAATAAATAAACTTGAATAGTTTGTTAACTATACATATGTCTGTTTTCTTGACATGTAATGGGAAGTCAAACTTTTTTTAAATTATTACAGATAAATATTTTCATAAATAATTATTTTTTGTTTTCTATTATTTTAATTTATTTCTAAAAATATATAAATTAAAAGTAATTAAATAAATTTTACAAGCTTTAATTAAGTAACCGATTATACCCTATAAAAATTTCCATCGACTATCAAAGTAAATTAAAAAGTACTCGCAGTGGAAGCCCATTAGCCAACATTCTTGAGTCAATCATCTATTAAAAAAATTCATCCATTAGTTCACTAAAGCTAAGACTAAATCTTTAGATGCCTAATAAATTGAAAAGGGATTTATCTCTGGACCATTATCTCGGGAGCCCAAATAAGCTTGTATTGTTTCCTATCCTTCCGGACTAAGTGTTATATTATCATACCTAGGACGGCTAGGATTGTAAATGAATTGAACGTTTGAAAATTAGTTTGATATTTGACTTAGTAAGAACTTGTTTATATTCGTTCAATACACACAAAATCAATTAAATAAATAAGCTTGAATAGCTTATTAACTAAATGAATAAGCTCGAACACATAAATGTTCAGGTCGTTAACGTGAACAATGTTCGTAAATAATATTTACGAACCATGTTGATTAATAAAATTCTTATTAACCTACTAAATAAACAAAAAACTATTAAAATGATGACGCAAGTTTGAATTATCAAACTCAACAACCAATCAAATAAGTTTGAATTGAGAGTTTGATAACATTTTAGCTGAGTCAAGCTCAAGCTAACCTCCTAAGCATAGCACAAATGGTAGGTGCATAATAGCGTGTCCGGAACAGGTAGGGGTCGATCCCCAAGATGTCATTGTCTATGCTAGTTCCTGCTATACATCTTCCACTTATGTACCTGTTGAACTTCCATCTATATATTGTGGACCTGTCGTAGAGGGGTCGTTAATGTGACGATTTCATATTTTTTTGAAACAAGCTCATAACTCATAAAAAATAAATCAACCTAAACTTTAACAATCATTTGATTTATTTTAGACTCGACTTGGCTACCTTATCAAACAAGTTTAAACGTCCCAAAGCTTGACTCGGCTTAGCTTATTTACCACCCTAACCATACTTAAAATACATGATTGGATGGAGAGCAAATTTCTTCAACCAAAAGGAATTGCTCCACAAAAATCTATTGAAATTTAGAGGACGTTCAATCTTGAAATTTAGAGCATTGTTACACTAGCAAAACCCTATGACCATCTTACAATTCATGCAGTTCAAGAAATGATACACGGCTCGGAGAACATATTGAGAAGCAAAACTGTGTTAAATTACAAGTCCATCCTTATTGAGGCATAGAGATAGCTCGGCTATAGTCCTCCATGCATTTCAGGATTTCTCTGACACATCAGACAAATTATATCAGCATTTTCCACTGATATATTTAAGACTGTTTTCCAGAGATTGTTTCATTTATTAAAACCCAATTACTCCCCTTTCGAATTTCCAGAAAAATTCCATTCAAGCTTAGTAAACGCGTGCTTTAGGTGGGAAGGACTCCACTTGATCGTCCAAGGTGTTCATGTGGACGGGCCTATAAGCCAACCTCACCTTTTCGTTCTCCCAATACCTGTCAAATAAGGAAATAAGATTACCATTGATCAAAATGAACTAAATCCAATTAGTAGGTACCGTTAGAGTTATTTTGTAGAAAATAGTTGATAATGGAAGAGTCCAATGACTAGAAGAAGTAATATAATCAAGCATCTAGTGGATAGAACATGATTGAAGTCCGGATACCAGACAATAGCATATGCTTGATCTTAGATTTTAGTTTCTAACTTCTTTCCAACGTTTCCCCAATTCCAATTGAGTAACGTTTAGAAAAACCTGGAAATTTAGGTAATGCAGGCGTCGTTGTTATTGCTGATCAACCAACTGATTGGCACACAATTGCCGATCTGTTGGTATAATCAGTCTTGTTTGTTTTCTTAACAGTGTCTTGTTGGATTGTTCTGAGCATCTGTTTTTACTCCAGCAAAACTGAATGGGAAGAGGGGAGAGCTCCAATAATGAGGAGCTCTGCTTTGTTTATCCCAACAGAAACACCACGGAGGGATCAAGATCACTCTCCGTGCAGTACTGTTTCTCCAACCAAAACAGGCCAGATGAATCCCAGCTTTACCCTAATCTTCCTCCCGTCCAAGCATTGCGAGCAAGCGCACAGTGGGGCAAGTTCAAGCTCTCATCAGTGCTCGGGAGCCTCACAGTTTCAGGCATCCAAGGTTAGGAAGAAAATTTACTACCGCCACTTCCTCGTCCACCTTCGTATAATGTTTACTCACTTCACCTCTCGCTAAACAAAAACATGGTATGCAATCTGAAAGGATTCTTTCCCTCTCATGTCTGCCCTGTCTTCCTCTTTCTTCTCCACCCCATGTGGGAAAACACCGTGCTAAAGTTTTTTAATTTGACAGATTGAATCTGAGTTTTGTTCTTGGTTTCCTCACCACTCAAATGGTAATTCATCAAGTTTATGCATATAAATGTTTAATGGGCTCAGATAGCGCATCATATTTGAAGTTTGAGAAGCAATTAACATGAAAGAGCTTGAATACTCACCCTAATGTGTGTTTCATCCAGTTCTCATCGTCTCTTTTCTGCAAGAACACACTATGTTACAATCCAGAAATTAGAACACTAGTGAAACAAAATATTCAGCAGATAGAGAATCTGACAGTAAAGTCTTCACGAGCATGAGCCCCTCGGCTTTCCTTTCTTGCCTCAGCCGAGTGCATGGTTATGGATGCATTAATCAAAAGATTTTCTAGCTCCATGGTTTCAATTAAGTCAGAGTTCCTGCAAGCACAAGTAGGCATTAGGAACCAGAAAAGCCATTGAAAACTTGCTAATTTGAAGCACAAGAAAACAACCATATCAAACTCGGATCACTGACTTTGACGTCATGGAAGCTTTCCCATGTTTTGTCGATCAATTGGCAACCTAAAAGAAATTCAGATAACAGTATAGCACAAATGGCAAACAAAACATAAGAAAGAATTACTATGTTGAATTTGACTATTATATAGTACACAAATAACCTTCTTCAAGCGTTTCTTGTGTTCGAAAAACAGCAGCATTATTCTGCATTACCCGTTGCATGTTTAGACGTATTTTTGATGTTGGCAATGAACCACTAGCATTCCTTAGTTTATCCAACCAAGCAATGGTCCTTTCTCCAGCATCATTTTCGAGAGGTTTCTGCTTCTGGCCTGTCCATTCAATAGGATGATTCTACTTGCAAGCAGCATTCACTAAGTTCTAGCTTACATGGAGATGAGCTTAAAGAATACCTGGTTTGCAGATTTCAGCAACTCTGTTTGCACATGCTCTTCCAAAAACCACTATATCAAGGAGTGAATTTGCACCGAGCCGGTTTGCTCCATGAACAGATGCACAAGCAGCCTCTCCAGCAGCCATCAGACCAGGAATGACTGCATCTGGATCATCACCCTTTATATGAATTACCTGAGAACCAATCACATAAATCAGTAGAGCTCAAGGTACTCTCAGAATCAGTACCATAACCACTACCAAATTACCTCCCCATGGTAGTTTGTCGGTATTCCACCCATATTATAATGCACAGTGGGCAAAACAGGGATGGGCTCTTTAGTGACATCAACACCAGCAAAAATAGCAGCAGTTTCAGATATGCCAGGAAGCCTTTCCTTGAGAACATCCGGAGGTAAATGATTTAAATGAAGGTAAATATGATCCTTGAGTGGTCCTAAAGTATATCCAAAAGAGCAAAATATCAATAGCATGTGCTTGAGTTCACATAAGAATCAGCATTAAAAAAAACTAACCAGCAAGCAATCATTCAGTTCATACCTACACCGCGTCCTTCACGTATCTCCATTGTCATAGATCTAGAAACCACATCACGTGATGCAAGATCCTTAGCAGTAGGAGCATATCGTTCCATAAACCGTTCACCTTCACTATTCCTAAGAATACCACCCTCTCCTCGAGATCCTAAATTTTGCAATTAATGATCAAACAATCACATAGAAATATGGATAAAAAGTTCTAACATGCATTGTGTGTAGTGAAGGTTGAGAATCAAAATTGGAGCGTCTTTGACTCATGGACTGCTTAAAATTAAGAGATAAACAGTGTAATACCTTCAGTAATTAAGCAACCAGCACCATATATGCCAGTAGGATGGAACTGGACAAATTCAAGATCCTACAGGAAGGATAAAAATTAAGCACAAGCACCAGATGTGCTAGACATAGAATAGTACTAGAATAGAATAGTCATCATAACAACCTCAAGGGGTAAACCAGCTCGTGCAACCATGGCATTGCCATCTCCAGTACATGTATGAGCTGATGTTGCAGAGAAGTAGGTTCTACCATAACCCTGAGTCAAGAAATTTATAATTGGATTCAGTGAGAAGAAAATGGCATTTTGGGCACAAATTCAACTCAGTACCCCAGTGGCCAAAATGGTGTTTGCTGCACAGAAGCGATGAAGTGTCCCATCCTCCATATTAAGAGCAATCACTCCCTGACAAGTCCCTGCGCCATTGATAACAACCACATCTATAAGAATTAATTACATATCTAATAAATTTCATGAAGCTAACACCTAGCAAACATTAGTAGCAAATTCACTTATTCTCCAAGCTAAAATTCCAGATAAGCAACATGCTAACAACATTTACAAATCTGAAATAATTAGCTTTGTTCGGCCACTCTAGCTCAAACTCAAGTTCCAAGTCTGAGAAATAGTGAGCAATAACCAGTCATGACACATGAAGCATAACTTGTTTACTATTGCATCTCTATGCCACAAGACATCACGACCATCACTCAAACACATTCCTGAGAAAAATAATGCAGAAGCAACTCCTCAAAACATATTCAATTCAGAAAAAAAAGAACCCGTCAAGCAAACCTAGACATAAGATGATCAAGGGCTGACCTCCCTAAATCCAACCAACTAAGCACTTGACCACAAAAATCCCATTTCCTTTATTCTTCATAGATCTTCCCACATTAGGCTTTTGTATTTGATTAACGGTGTTTGCTAACAAAAACTACATTGGATCAGCTTTCAATCATACAAAAGTTTGACGCAAACCTTTATCATTAAGTCTGATAACAAGATCATCAGGACTCTCAGATCAGCAAAAATTTCAATATACAAAAGCAAAATTGATTCTTTTCTTCAACGAACTCAATCCTAATTCCACTAACCCCCTGCTAATAAATTTAAAGCCTGAAATAAGAGTAGATTAAAATTTTACCACAAGGAATGCATTAAAATAAGTCTTCCAGAGATGCATATTCCTCTCCCAAGACCTGAGAATTAGAACTTAATTCTGAATGTAAAAGGGACCATCCTCTAAGAGCTTTCTGCATATCCTCATCCGCAGCAAATGTCACCTACTCTTAAGTCTTAATCACTTGAAATACAGGCATGGATCCTAAAAAACCCACAAGTGAGAACTTTCAAGGCGCTTCACCTTCCAACAACTCTTATCCGAAAAGTTAAAACATTTTCCATTTATACAGCTAGGAAGCAATTCTTAATTACTCTATGCCACAAGCACCATATTCAATCTCTCCTGTGCTTGAAACTGGAATTCACTGAATCCTCTTCCTGTGATAAATTCTTAAATTGATAACCTTTTGTGCTGTTGATTTTAACATTTGCTTTGACAAGAGAAATTCCAGTGGATGAGCCAATGGTACCAAGATTACCGGGAATGCTCCTGCTCATCAAACTAGAAGAGATATACATCGAAACCATTCTCCATGAGATCCAACACCAAATCCAGCAGGAGGTCAGAATTATGATCCCCAACCAATTTTGTAGCTTGTGTTTGCTAATTCTTCTTGAAGCCATAAAACACTTGTCTTACTAGACCTTTAACTAGCAAATGAAATTTTAACTAGTCCTTGGGTTGCATGAGAAACTTGAAGGCCTCAGCTTACAGAGTTGGTAAAAGAGCTGTTTCCAAGGTCATTGGTTCAATATATGCCTCAACCAAAATAAAGGCTTGCTTCTAATACATTATCAAAAAAGAAATTGCATGAGAAACACTGACCTTTTAGTGGCCATTTTAAATAAGCAAGAAATTAAGAGCAAATGACCAAATCTTCCATGGATGTTGTTTGCATGTTGACAAAAATAAAGAGAGTTAAATCATTGAGTTTTGAAAATTTTACAATTCTCTGATTACTTTGGTTATTTAAAATTCATTATCCCGAACTACATTGAAAATCATTATATAACACCCAAATAGCTGGGATTTTATGGTCAGTATGTTGTATTCCAAACACAAAATTAGAAGAAAAAATAAATACGTGTAGCAAGAGCCATTCACTACTGTCCATCACAGTTTTAAGGCAGAATTCATTAATATGCATTCCTTTTCCTTCATAATTTCACCTTTCTGGCCTTTTTAGCATAAACTTCAATTAAAAGCACACCAGTTAACATGCTCAGGAGTAAACAATAAATGAAAAAACATAAGATTTATATATGAGTTTTATAATATCTCCTTACATAAAGGAATCAATCAATAACCAAAATTAATGTAAACTAAAGTTCCCAAACAAAAGTACAAACAGAGCACGGACAATGTCTACCAATTGTGAAGAACTAAAAATGTCCAAATTAATTTATTTTAGAAAAATCTCAAAAAAAAATTAAAAAAACATACCATCCTTGCCCATTATAAGATCCAGAGCGAAGTATTCAACAAAAAACTGAGTATTATGCTTCATTGCTTGACCATATAGTGTGTGCAACAGGGCATGACCAGTTCGATCAGCAGCACATGCACAACGATATGCCTGACCACCTATTGATATGTCAACCAATCGAAATGGTATATTAGTCATTAGACACTAGAAATCTGCAGAACCTTTCACCATGATCATGTAGATTAAGTAACAAACCTTTTCCAAAATTCAAACTTTGACCTCCAAAAGCCCGTTGATAGATTTTCCCATCTTCTGTCCGAGAGAAAGGTAGTCCATAATTTTCCAGTTCGATTACTGCCTTTGGTGCTTCTCTGCACATATACTGAATGGCGTCTTGATCACCTGACAGAAGTCAACAAGCAACATGTCAGCATGGTACAGAGATGTAGAAGTGAGCAAGCCAAAAGACAAAAGAGTGTTAGCATCTCACCATCCACCAAATTACACTAAAGAGAAAAAAATCTAGGCTTGTCTAGAAATGAAGATTTATTATTTTCTGTTTACTCCACTAAAGCTAAGTAGAAAATTCAGAAAATATCAGCACATGCTATGATATTAAATAAAATAGAAAGATCCCTCTAGGAAGTTAGTTACCTAGCCAGTCACTTCCTTTGACAGTATCGTACATATGCCACCTCCAATCATCTTCCGTCATATTGCCCAAAGCTGCATTTATACCACCCTGTATATGATTATTTACCATGATTCAGAGTATTCTCCAAACTAATAGCAAGAGTAAAGCTGATTAAAAACCCATATTCAAGTACAAGCAACCAATCCTATTAGAAAAATACTAAGGATGATGCCTTCACACTAAGAACCTCATCTGATTTGGGTAAAGATAAAAGAACTGGTAACTCTTAACCATTCAGTAATTAGCAGCTCAAAGTTGTTTTAGTTTGTCCAAAGCCAATAAAATGGATTACACAGGAATTGTTGCATTTGATAAATGAAATAATTTCAGGAGCAAAGAAATCATATAATCTCAAACCACATCATTAGTTCCTTTGATTTTACATTTAGAATATAACAAAATCTGATAAGCTGAAAAAAAAAATTGTTGTGTCTGATTTGCATCTACATATTTAGCTAATTCACTTATATTGTCTCAATACCCCTTACCATCTTACAAATTGGCAATGTAACTTACTAACAAGGACCTAATGACAGACCAAAAACCATGATATTAAGATATGCTGGAGCTATTTAGCAAGGATTTGAATGTAGTTATTCATATCTACAACTACAAATACATGCATAAAATGTAACAGCATGTAAGATTGAACATAGTAGACAAATTCTGATTTACAAATTAAGAAAAATACGATGAAGTACTAGCTTTAAGCACCTGTGCGGCAACTGTATGAGAGCGAGTTGGAAAGAGCTTGGTAATGCAAGCTGTGTTAAAGCCATGCTCCGAGAGGCCAATGGCTGCTCTTAGGCCAGCACCTCCAGCACCCACAACGACTGCATCATATGTGTGATCTACGATAGTGTATGACGAACCCCCAACCTTTCATCAAAAGCCAACCATTCAGTATTACAAACAAAATGAATATTCATCCCATAAATTTTAACAAATATTGCTGATAGGAAAACCAGTTAACAAGATTAACGAACAGAGTTTGAATGTAAAGGTAAAACATGATTAAAAAATAAAGATTCGAGAAATATACTGTAAAATTATTTTATCAAAAATTACATAATATCGGATCAAAATGCATGAACAGATTCCTAATCAGTGACACAAGGTGGCAAATTGCGGCGTCTAATACCGTCTAATACCGGATCGGTGAGCATAGATCGAATAAGAAAATCATAGCAATAGTATGAGTCAGTCCTTGAGATGATAAAACACCAAACCAAGACATCGACTAGTAGGCTGAAATTCACTAAAACGCGATAAAAATAAAAACTTTTATTTTTCCCTCCGCCATCAAATGCGAGGACGAGCCATGCAAAGCGGATGGCCTAAAAACACCAGGCTCTTTGTCAAGCTGAGATCCGGTATCAGAATCAGAATGGCATCAAAAGGATCGCAGATCGAGAGAGGAATACCGAGTTGGTGGAGAGGAATCTGGGCGTCGCCCACGATGCCTTCTTTGAGAAGAGGGAGCTCCGCGGCAGGAATCGGCGCCACATCTCCTACGAGCCTTGAGCTGATCACGGAAAAGAACACGGAGGACGACGGCGATGAGCGGAGCAGCAGGAACAAAATACACAGAACGAAAAGCAACTCCGACTTGATCGGAATCAAAATGCGCGACGATGATGTTGGCCACCCTTTCAATTGGGATCCCGTAAATTTAGTCCCTGTGGTAGCTTCATATTTACAAGTTCGCCACCGTGATGCTAATAAATGGGCCACTTCTAGCAGCGTAAACACTACATAAATTCGTTAGTGGGCCAAGTAATAATAAAAAATAAATCTATTTTTTTCCCCCTTTTTTGTTACCGGAAGGTTCTCATGGATAATACTATACAAGGCAGGCGGAGCGGCATTGCAGCGCACCGGGCGTTGGTTCGACGGCCGTTGTTGCCTTTGAAGAGGAGTTGCGGCTCAAATTTATGGTGGCAGAAGAAAGGAAGAACGTGTGACTGTTCTCGAGGTCAGTCCGGGAGAAAAATTCCTTGCAGTTCTTTTCGATCAGCCTGAGTGAATTTGACTTTCTAGCATCACCATTGCTATACTAAATTTAAAGATACTAACGAGGTGGAAACCAGTCAACTCACATTCATTCTCATTTAGTTTAGCTCCATTGAGATCTGACTGAGTTTCTTAGCTTATACATGGGGTGAGTAGTTGAAGATTCTTCTTCCTCATTGATGAGTACTTGAAGAAGAATTCACAAATGATCTGCTCCTATCGACCTTTGGCGGCGGCCAACGTGGCTTCTCTCACTACAAAAAAAAAACTCAGCAATTAGCGAAGGAAAATTTAATTTTTTCGTCGCTAATAGCGACGGATATAACGACGGATATTAATTATCCGTCGCTAATATTAGGATCCAAGTCAAACTCCTAAAACTAACGACGGAATAGGTCAAATCTGTCGCTAATAGCGACGGAATAATAATAATCCGTCGTTAATAGCGAGAGACAAGTTATTTCCGTCGCTAAATTAGGTCTAATTTGCGTCGTTCGCCCCCCCCGGTCGCGCGTGATCAACCTTCTCTCTTCTCCATCGTGTGTCCATCATCCCCGGCGAACGCTCCTCTGACGAACCCTCCTCCCGTCATAGGTACGTTGCATCTCGTAGGTTTCACGCATCTTCTTCACCGCCGACGATGTTCTTCCGGCAGGCGCGACCCGTCGCGGCCAGGCGCGGCTGCTGCGGCCGCGCGAAGGCTGCTGCGGTCGCGCGAGGGTTGGCGCAACTACCGCCAGGCGCAACTGCCATCAACCGCAACAGTAAACCCTAGGGATTAATTAAATATTAATTAATTGCTTAATTAATTGATTACTCGATTAATTAATTGTTTAATTATTTGATTAATTAAATGATTAGCAGACCTGTTTAATTAATTAGAATGATATTATTTAGAATGATTATGCATCTAACATGTTTTGTTTGATTAATTAGAATGATATTATTTAATTATGCATCTAATATGTCTTGGTTGATTAATTAGAATGATATTATTTGATTATGCCTCTAATATGTCTTATTTGATTAATTAGAATAATTTTGTTTGATTAATTAGAAACAAAGTTGGATAATTTAGATTGTTATTTGTGATTGATAATGGATTGTTATTTGTGGTAGATAATTCAGATACAATGTATCCGAACAAGGCATAGATGTATAATAGGTTAGATAATGGATTTATCCGTGAAGAATTTTTTGTTGGAGTGATAGAATTTGTAAACTTTGCAAAGTGTCATCCTGAATGTTTGAATGACACCGAGTTAAAGTATCCATGTAATCAACGCAGATGTAGAAATACAGTTTTCCGTGATAAGAATACAGTTGAAATTCATATCTGTAGGTATGAGTTTGTTCCAGATTATTACAACTGGTATTGTCATGGAGAGTCATATGTATTTGAATCTGTTGGAGCTTCTGTCGCTTCATCATCGAACTCAATTGGTCCAGAGGCATCATATAGGCTTGATGATGCAATGCAATGAATGGTTTATGATGTAATGAATGCATTTGATCAATCAAATGTAGATCAAATATCTACTTCTGAAGTTCAGAAAATGTATGACATGTTGAAGGCTAGTGAAAGAGAAGTATGAGAAGATATTCCTTCTGGTCATTCTCAATTGTCTGCTACTACAAGATTATTGAATATGAAGGCGGAACATCATTTTTCAGAACAATGTTATGATGACATATGTCAATTGATGTCAGAGTTGCTTCCAACTGATAACTGCATAACTGATGTCAGAGTTGCTAATATATTTCATTTTTGCTACAGTTTCGTCCCAGATCGATGGTCACCAGGTCTCAGCATGTATTTCCAAAAAAATTAAAGAAAGATTGTCGACTGCTACGACGTGTGGTCATATCGAGCAAGAATTAAAGACTTTTTATTACGGTGAATTCTTGGTAAGTAGTTTAGATATATATTTAATTTGATGTTATAACTAACATGATACTAACCATATTTTTTTTTACAGAAACGATATGGAATGCCTACTGCTCCAAGTTGTACAGGGACATGGTATACAAGTGGAGAAAGATGGCAAATAGGCCTTCAAAGGTCCTTGTGACAGTTTAGGCAGCATGGCGAGCAGTCTGAGATGCCCAACACTGGAAAGATAATGTTGCGATTGCTCTAGCCAATCGCAACTCTAAGCTTGCTAGCCCCAGCACCAGATCCACGAAGCACACGGCTGGATCCCGTTCCATTGTCCCGCATGTCACTGACTTGGTAAGTTTTTATTTAGGTTATTATAAACATTTAGTATATTTTTTTGGATATGTTTAAACATTATATTTGTGTATACAGACTGCTAAGTTACAGAGACCACTCACTAGTTGGGAGGTATTCAGCAAGACCCATAAGAAAAAAGATGGGTTATTTGTCGATCGGCGCTCCTTAGCAATCAATTTAAATATATTAATTATATTTTATTTGTTTTGACATTTTATATAGATTAATTTCATTATTATTTCATAGGAAGCAATGACCACTAGAGTTGCAGAGCCAGAGGCATCTCAGCCTACTGCAGAGGGGGAGGATTCACAGTCTCTTTCCACCGACCAGGTGAATGCAGATTTATTATGATGTCGTTGGTGGATGGAGGAAGACCACCCTATACGACCGGGGCTCTTAGGCAAAAATCACATATGATCAAATGCGTGTTCCAGGGGTTAGGGGACGTCCAGGATCCTCCTCCTCTTCCTCTAGTGAGGTTCGTCAATTGTGGGAGGAAAATGATGCTCTGCAGACTCGACTCACGCCAATGGAGACGACGTGGGCCGAGAGGGACGCAACGAGGGATACAGAGTTAAGAGATTTACGAGCCCGCCAGGCACACACTAAGGAGTTAGTGCGTCACATGCAAGCTTTTGCAGCGACTCTATCACCTATGACACAGATGTCCGCCCCTCCCGCCCCTCATCGTTTTGAATCTCAGGAGATGCAGGATCCTGAGGATACCCCAAATGAGTAGAGATATTTTTGTGGTATGTTATATTTGCTTGTCTATATTTTATAAAATCAAATTATTAGAGTTGAATTCAGTAATTATTATTATATACATCAGTAACTATCTGGTTTGTTATTATATGCATCAGTAATTGTTTCTTATTTGTTCATTTTTGTTTACAGATTGTACATTATCAGAGTTGAATTCAGATATTGACTGGGTTGAAAAGTATATATATGGGATATTATTTCTTAATTGTTTCTTATTTGTTCATTTTCATTTACAGATTTAACATTATCAAAGTTATATTTAGATATTGACTCTATTTAACTTTTATTTATATAGTTTCTCTTCTATTGTGCAGAATATTATTTCTTTTGATCCAGTATTCACTCTGTGTTCATGTATATATTGTTTCTCTACTAAACTATAGTTGTTCATTACGATATCAATATGATATCTTTAGACTTGGACTTTATATGTATGGACTTGGACTTTTGATCTAGTATGTATTTGATACATGTTTGTTATGTGTTTGGTATATGTTTGGACTTGGATATGTTTGGTATGTATTTGGATATTTGTTATGGTGTGAAAATTTATAATATTGTATTTATTGAATGTAAATATGAGAAGGAAAAAAAAATAGATTGTAGTTGTTGGAATTTTTTAGGAATAGCGACGGAATTTTTTAAAATCCATTGCTATTAGCGACGGAATATTGACTATTCCGTCACAAATAGCGATGGATAATTGACTAGTCCGTCGCTAATCCACCAGTGGCATGGATAGTAGTGTGATATAAGACTTTTAGTATATAAATATATTATCAGAATAAATTAAGGAGTATTTATAATCAATGGTCATTTATATAGTATTATTTTAGTCAATTTTTTTTTAAAAATATTTATTAATTTGTTAAAATTGAAACTTGATTCCTGAGGCGTCTAAGAAATAAAAAAAAAAAGGCTCTATTGTTGAGAGTAGATCCTCTGTCTCACTTTTCTCACTGTCTTACTTATCTCACTTGTCGGTGATGGTCGATCAGTTATCCGATCGTCGATCGAACACCACCAACTGCCTCCGATCGTCGCCCCGAACTAAACTATATCCTGAGGGGTATGATGAATCCGTCAGGATCGCTGCAATTGGGATCTCACCGAATTCACCATCAAAATCGACAAGATCGCAATTCGACGATCTCAATCGGTTCACTATTCTCTAGGATATCATTTAGTTCGGGATGATGATCGGAGATCATTGATAATATCCGATTAACGATCGGACGACTCGTTGACTATCGCCGATGAATATGAGACAGACGGGACATGAATCCTTTGGGACAGACGATCCCATCCGCTCGCTCGGTCGCTGCACCTTCACGAGGCTAACTTATGCTTTTCTTGTCTCAAGAAATGTTCTCAAAATCAAAAAGAGGAAATGATAATATTATACACTTGTTCCATACACTTCGAGTGCCTAGCCATGTGACTGGTAGTTAATTGATTAAATGGTGAGGCTTGAAATATCAAAGGAATTAGATCCTGAGTTATTTATTTAATCGGAAACAAAGACGGTTTTAGAAAATATTTTTTTAAAGTACAATATCAACATAATTTTTTTGAGAAAATAAAAAAAACCTTTTTATTGGAATTATTAAACCTCTTTTTTATTTATTAATAAAATAACATGTCATAAAGTATAATTACATTTTAAAAAATATCCTTATTAGACATTATTATGATAGTTATTGGAATCATAACAGTATAATATAGATATTTCAACTTTAACCACTACTAATAATATTATATCGTAACGACTATAGTTCTTAATTATTATAATATGAATATTAATATCCTATTTTAGTAAGTACTATACATTATTGATATTTTATTTTAAAAAATACTTATTAGTATTATGTTGTAAAAATAACGAAATCATATAAGAAAAACACTGTTCAAAAAAAATTTTAAAAAAAAAATCAAGAAATGACGTGACATCACAATTATAACGATCCCTGACCGATTTACAGTGCCCCAGAATATAATTTGATTCGGAACGACAATTAAAAGTCGTCGATAGTGCCCATGCAACAATTGAATATATACATATAAAATACTACTTTATTCCTCAAAATTTTCATTCAGATTTTTTACTACATCATTCCTCGAAATTTTATTTTTTTTTAGCTGTTCTTACTGTAACTATGTTGTAGTTATGAGATAATATCATTAAAAAATACGGGGTTTTTTACAACTAAAAATAGATTAATATGGAATAATATATTATTTTGATAATAAATAAAAAAAATTATTATTTTCATATTAAAAATACAACTTTTAATTTTTATTCTTATTTTAAAATCTATTAACTAATTTTTTTCCCATTAATCTTCATTCATCTATTAATGAAAAAATAATAATTTGATAAAAATGATTAACAAAATTTTTTCAACCTCGGACGACCGGCCCAACAATAATTTGACAAAAAGAACAATAAGTTAGGTGCATCTAAACTAGATCATTCAGTTAATCAAAATAAGTTATCCAATTGTTCGGTTGAGTGACCCAAATAGTCTAATTTAATAGATCATGTTAAGCACAACGGTTGATTTGGCAAAGATCATGTAGGACTGATGTCAACCAGTTAGAGAGAGATGAATAGCCCTGCAAGTTAATTAGTCAAATCTTTTGCTTTTCGAACATAGCAATGATGAACAATTAATTCAACGAGAAAGATAAACATGAACAACAAACTAAATTAAGAGATCAGAAATTACTTAGTTGCAATTAGAGAGGTTGCTAATCCAAGATGATGAAAAACACACTAAAATTCTCTATGTTGAAAACGGAGAAACCTATTGTCGGGTTGAGGTGGACCGGCAAAAGAAGGGTGAATTGCCGCTGTAAAATAAAAATAAATTTTTTGTACGGCTCACAAAGATTTCAGATTAGTTGCTACAATTAAATAAGAAAAACATAAACTAACTCAACTAATAGAAAGGCTAAGACACAGAAATTACTTTGTTGCAACCTAAGTAGTTGCTAATCCAAGATGGTTGAAGTTCACTATGAAAATATTCTTTTGGCGGAGAAACATTTTACAAACTTTTTAGCACAAGACATAAGTTAGAAAAATTACTATAATTCTGTTGAAAATCTCTTTAACTTCTAAACCTATTTATAGGCTAAGAAAATTAATCATTACCGTTGATCATATATAAATTTAATCCTTAACCGTTGATTAAAAGATAAATTTTATCTTTTAGAAAGCTTATCGTTTTAAAAGATAAGGTTAATCTTTTAAATGGTAAAAGTTTCTATCTGATTAAAGGATAGTAATTATCATTTAATTAATGTGGATAAATTTAATCCTTAACCGTTTGATTAAAAGATAAATTTTATCTTTTATAAAGTTTATCGTTTTAAAAGATAAGGTTAATCTTTTAAACGGTAAAAGCTTCTGTGCATGCAAGCTGCTTGGTCAAAGTCTTCGGTCAAGCCTCCCTGCTTCTCTAACAATTTTGGTTAAATATAGTCCAAGCAAAACATTGACTTGGTCAAAGTCTGACTTTTGGTAGACGTTTTGTTTGGGTGATTTCTAGCTAACCAGAGTTAAGCTCACCCAAACTCGACTCTGGTCTTTCGCACCTCGAGCGTCCTTCCTCCCAGCTTCTTGTCTCTCGGACGTCGCACACGTCCTTCTCGCTCCATCGATGTACTCTTCTGAAGCTTCCACATCCCTCTGATGCACCGAGCCTGATGGCTCACTTCCTCATGCAATCTTTCTCATCCATTGCGTCTTATGCTTGACTTCCTCTGCTCCTAAGCTTTTGCACACTTAGACAGAGGGATCAAAAACCACAACATGACCTAACCTAACTTGGTTGATCACATCAAAACTAGCCGGTGTACCAACAAACTTCCACTTTTTGATGTGCATCAACCCAAGTTCAGTTAGGGTTAAACTAAAAGAAATAACACTAACTAATAATTAAGCATAAAAGAATATTTGTAAATTAAAACTACAACCTCCCCATGAACTTATATTATTCTCCCCCTTTGATCACAACAAATAATGGGGCACAACAAAAACTAGGGAAAGGAAAAAAATAGAAAATATGAATGAAATAATTTCTAAGCATTCTTTTGTTTTTGTTTTTTTTTGTTTTTGTAAAAAAATCTTTGGAAAAGAATTGAAAACTTTTGCGAAGTATAAATAGTCATAGATTAAAAATTTAATTTGAATATTGAATTTTCAAATTTTGAAATTACATAAAAAAAATCGGAGATCGAGAAATAGAGTTTTAAGCTTGAACAAAATTTTTGACTTAAAAAAAAGGTTATCTATGTGTGAAAATAAATCAAATACTAACAGAGTAAAATTTTTGAAGAATAAATATTTAAAATTCAAAAACAATTCAAAAAATTTGAGTAAAATTTTACTGAGGTCTACTGATGATATATAGATTAAAAAAATAGATCTAGGAAAATAAATTTTTTTATCTATTTTTAAAATTTAAAATTTGAATTTGGAAGGTAAAATTGTGAAAATTCAAAAAATAATCCAAAAAATCTCAAAAATTCACAGTAAATAAACAAAATGTTCATGTATTTAGGAAAAAAAATATGAACATGATTTTATCAATTTAAAATTCGGATGCTATTTATTTTTTTTAAAGAAATGAATTATAAAGAGTGAAAGAAAAAATATATTTAAAAATTAACAAAAAATTGTTAGCACTAAAACGTATACGGAGTAAAAATTAATCTAGTAAAGACCTAGGAACCCAAAATAAGTTCTTGTCTATGGGGTTAATTAAAAATTTCGCAGGAATATAGTTCTTGGACACTTTTCTAAATTGACCCCTATGATTTTTAATATACCAGTTCAGATTATCAGAATAACTATTTTTCTTTTGGCATAAATATGCAATATCAAATTTTAATTTTTCAACTAAATTTCTCAAATTAACAATATCATTTTTTTCAGTTTATCAGAACCATCAAAAGAACATGCATTAATCAATTTCATTTTTAATTTTTGATTTTCTTTTTCTAATTTAAGATTAGCTTTAAGCATTGCTTTTATACCAGAATATAATTGATCATGAGGGAGAAAACATACCTCACTTACCGGGTCACTTTTGAAAAGAGGGACTCCTCCTTCGTCGTTGTTTTCTTCTGACGTAGCTCCCCCCTTTATCAGTGCTCTTTTCTTGACGACTTGTCATCAACACAAGTCTAGCGTATTTGTAAGTTTCCGATTCATTGGATGAGGACTCGTCCCAGGTGGCTTTTAGCACCTTCTTCTTCTTTGGCATGTTCTTGAGTTTGGGACACTAGTCTTTTAGATGACCCTTCTCTTTACAATTATAGCATTGGACTGTACGTTTCTTTGGAGATCGTCTTTTATCCTGAAACTTGGAGAATTTATTAGCCTTTTTTAAAAAAACTTTTAAGGCTTTTTACCATTTCTGTCATATTTTCATCGTCCGTTGATGACTCATCCTCGATCTGGTTTCTCCTTGCGTTCAGAGCGACGTTGTCTGTTTTCCTGCTTTTCCCTACACACCGAGATTCGTGAAGCATTAAAATTGAAAAAAGTTATTCTAGAGTACTTACATCAAGATCTTTTGAAATAAAATATGCATCGATTATTGAGGTCCAATCCGGGGTTCTCGGGAAAGCATTCAACGCGTACCGTTGAGCGTCGCGCTTTGATACCTTTTCACCGAGGTTCTCATGGTTCGTGATTAGCTTTTTTACCTTGGCGTGCAGTTGGGCTACTGATTGTCCGTCTTTCATTCGGAGGTTGGTAAGCTGGCTTTGTTAGATGTCTCGTCGTGCCAGTTTCGCCTCCGAGGTGCCTTCTGCAATTCTAGGAACTTTTCCCAAAGTTTCTTTGCCGAGTCGTAGTTCCTAATTTGATTGACATCTTGTTCGGGGAGGATGGTCAACAAGTGGAATTCTCCCTTTCCGTTTGCTATCGCGTCTACTTGTTCGTTTTTATTCCAGGAGTCAGGTTCCTTGATCTTTCCTTCGTTATCTTTTGGAGCTGAAAAACTGTTTTTCATCGTTAGTAATAATTCATAATCAGTAGTAAAAAATACCTTCATTTTGCTCTTCCATGGTGCGAGCACCCCCATAAACTTCGGCGGGTAGATCACTGGTCCAACTGTTCTTTAGAATTGTTGTAGTTGGTGGTTAGTCCTTCTGCGGCGTCATGACTTTGATACCACTTGTCGGATCGAGATGGATCGGCAAAAGAGGGGGTGAATTACCGCTGTAAAATAAAAATAAATCTTTTGTGTGGCTCACAAAGATTCCAGATTAGTTGCTACAATTAAATAAGATAAACATAAACTAACTCAACTAATAGAAAGGCTAAGAAACAGAAATTACTTGGTTGCAACTTAGGTGGTTGCTAATCTAAGACGGTTGAAGCTCACTATGAAAATCTCCTTCTGGCGGAGAAGCCTTTTATAAACTTTTTAGCACAAGACATAATCTAGAAAAATTACAATCAATCTTTTGAAAATCTCTTTAAATTCTAAGCCTATTTATAAGCCAAGGAAATTAATCATTACGGTTGATCATAGATAAATTTAATCCTTAACCGTTGATTAAAAGATAAATTTTATCTTTTATAAAGCTTATCGTTTTAAAAGATAAGGTTAATCTTTTAAATGGTAGAAGCTTCTGTCTGATTAAAGGATAGTAATTATCCTTTAATTGAATGTAGATAAATTTAATCCTTAACCGTTTGATTAAAAGAAAATTTTTTATCTTTTATAAAGTTTATCATTTTAAAAGATAAGATTAATCTTTTAAACGGTAGAAGCTTCTGTACATGCAAGTCTTAGATTAAAAGCATGAGATTGATGAATATATTAGAAGCGAAGCATACTTACAGTGATCTCTTTTTCTCTTCGGTTTCTTCTGCTTGGATTGCTGTCACGAGAAGAATCACCACGGACAAATCCCTTTCTTTCACAAACCAAATCCCTCACAGATTCGATGCTCCGATTCCTCTTCATCTACCTCTCTTGGATTGCAATTTGGACGCCATTTTATAGGAAGAATCAGGCATTTCTTCTACCTCCATCAATGGAGGTATTCAATACTCTGGATAGTAACGTCAACGTTTCAAGATCAAGGCTTGTAACGCCTGTAACGCCAACATCTCCCACTCGTCCAATTTTATCCATATAGGTCATCTAGTCACTTAGACTATGTAAGGAAGTCACAAAGACCATATAGGAACATTCAATTCATACTTCAGGGAAAATGGTTCGTGCGATAGCAAGCACACTGAGCAATTAATGCTAAAAAGTTGTTACACTTAACTTAGCTGCTCTATAGAACGAATCAGAGACATCAATAACTTGCCATTACCCCAGATTAAATATTTACATCAATATGAACATCTCTAATCCCTCAAATGACATCTATGTCAAGAGCATGTTCGACATCTCAAATCAATACATTTATTCACAATTACATTTTTAAGTACTTAATAAAAAAATGTAACTGGTCGACCAGTGAATAAGTATTACAGATGTAAACCAATTTTAATCTTCCTTTTCAGCTAAAATCTATTCATTCTAATCAGTAGCTTTCCTAGTTATGCTCCATAGACCGAATCATCCATAGTCAATAGGACACACACTAAAGTAGCAAACACTGATTAAAACTTCAAGTAGACAGCTAAATAGTCACTTAGGGTATAAGATTGAGATTAACTGATAATCTCAAGGGCCTCACATAGTAGAGAAGCAGGGATCCATTCTTCTACTACCCTAATTGTCGCTATAGCACATGTGGTATGAATCACATGCTACGATATTTTTTTCTTTACCAAAAAGAGTGCATGTTTTTCTCAAATATTTAACATCGTACAGATTTCGATCTAGACATACCTAACATCTAATCCGAATTCAACTTATGGATTCCAATCTGGCTTTAAACAGGTTTAGTAAATGGTGGGTGCATTTACTTCGATCATTACATAAATGATCTCATCTTGATACAAAATCAAGGCGACCTCAACTTATGAGTATGTCTCTCTTCATAACTACATAAGCTGTCTCATAAGTAATTATCTTACCTCTATTTATACTCAACAAATAGAGACGATTGTCCATGTGAGTGGACCAATCTCAGCCTGCCAACATGCTCATCGAGACTTTTTCCAAATGTAACAAATACATTTACACTGAATAGATCATGACATTTCATTTATATAAATGTAACAAATACATTTACAATGTGTTACATTTTGCGTAGTCCCAAAGACTTCACATGCTCATGAAATGACTCTTTAGTCAATGGCTTAGTAAAAGGATCTGCAAGCATTGCTCGGGTAGGGATGTACTCAAGAATTATCTTTTTCTTGTCAACAATATCCCTTACAAAATTATATTTAATTTCTATATGCTTGCCTTTGCTGTGATATTTAGGATCCTTGGAAAAGGCTATAGCAGCTTGATTGTCACAATTCACTGTAACAGGGCTCCTACTGTCCTCAACAATCTTCAGATGCTTTAGGAACCTTCTCAACCAGACAGTTTCTTGTACAGCCGCTGCACAAGCCACATACTCAGCTTCCATTGTCGATAGCGCTACACAAGCCTGTTTCTTGCTGTTCCATGAAATGGCACCTCCATTCAGCAAAAAAATATAGCCAGATGTGGATTTTCTGTCGTCAAGGTCCCCTGCCCAATCTGCATCCGCATAGCCCTTCAAGCTCAGCTTTGATCCTTGGAAGCAGAGACATAATCTGCCGTCCCTTTGAGATATCTGAATATCCTTTTTACCGCTTTCCAGTGTCTCGATCCTGGGTTTGACTGGAAACGACTAACTAAGCCAACAGCATAGCTTATATCAGGGCGAGTACACAACATAGTGTACATCAAACTACCAATGGCTCTAACATATGATCTTTTCTTCATCTCGGCTATCTCTTCAGGAGTCTTGGGAGACATACTTTTGCTCAAAACAACACCTTTCGCTGTAGGTGTTTGTTCAACGTTGCAATCAAACATATTGAAGTGTTGTAGTATCTTAGTAATATAAGCTTCTTGGGACAAACCCAAAAGTCTTTTTGATCGATCACGAATGATCCGTACTCCTAAGATATACTTAACTTCTCCCATGTCTATTATGTCAAATTGTGATGAAAGCCAAGACTTGACATCTATCACAACTTTTAAGTCACTTCCAGCTATTAGCATATCATCAACATATAATGATAAAATGACCAACTTTCCTTTATCCTTTCTTAGGTAAACACAATGATCCTCATTGATCATTTCGAAACCATAAGATAAAATGACTTCATTGAATCTTATGTTCCATTATCTTGACGCCTGCTTTAGCCCATACATAGACTTCTTAAGTCTACATACTTTATTCTTTTGGCCCTCAGCTATATAACTTTCCGGTTGTATCATATAAATTTCTTCGTCAAGATTACCATTAAGGAAAGCCGTCTTTACATCCATTTGATGTAATTCTAAGTCATAATGTGCTACTATAGCTAGGATGACTCGTATCGACACAAACTTCACAACTGGGGAGAATGTCTCTTCAAAATCAATACCCTCCACTTAGGTATATCCTTTTGCAACCAAATGAGCTTTGTACCGATTAATCGACCCATCAGCTTTCCTCTTAATTTTGAGAATCCACTTATTCCCAATAGCCCTGCGGCCTGGAGGAAGATCGACTAAATCCCAAACTTGATTCTTTCTCATGGACTCCATTTCCTCATCCATTGCAACTTTCCATTTCTCCTTAACTGAGCATTTCAATGCTTCCTCAACCGTTCGAGGTTCATCATCGTCAACTGGGAGAATCATTAATGCCTCATTTTCAATGTCAAACCTTCTCCGAGGAATAATCTTACGATTACTTCTTCGTAGGTTTGACTGTTGAAAAACTAATTCACTTATAGGCAATTTACTCCCACTAGGTTGACTAGATTCAGGTATCCCCTGTGATTCCTGATTTGTTGATGGAGGAACCGTATCCTCCTCCTCTATTGCAAATAGAGGAGTTGATTTATCAACTTCACCTCTCGTTGGGAACTCAGTTTCGAGAAAAGTAGCATCTCTTGACTCAATTTCAGAGATGGTTCCATCTTGCTGCTCACCAATAAAGACATAACCCTTAGAGGTATCAGAATATCTTACAAAGATACACTTCTTACCTCTGGGTCCTAATTTTTCATATTTGTGAGTCTTGTCATGAATATAAGCAGCTGACCCCCATGGTCTCAGATTACTCAAATCTGGTTTTCTGCCTGTCCAAAGTTCATATGGAGTAGATGGAACAGATTTAGAAGGCACCCGGTTAAGTATGTAGGTTGCAGCCAATAATGCATCTCCCCAATAGGAAATAGGCAAATTAGCTTGAGCCATCATCGACCTAACCATTTCAAGAAGAGTTCTATTTCTTCTTTCAGCAACTCCATTTTGCTGTAGAGTTCCAGGGATAGTTAACTATCTAATAATCCCTTTCTCATTACATATTGTCTTGAACTGATCAGACAAATATTCACCTCCACGGTCAGTGCGTAAGGTTTTAACCTTACGTTCCAATTGATTCTCAACTTCGTTCAAATAACGATTAAAACAATCTAATGCTTCAGATTTATGAGAAATCAAATACACATGACCAAAACGCGTGAAGTCATCAATAAATGTAATGAAATATGAACTACCATTTCTAGCCTTCATGTTCATCGGACCACAAATATCCGAATGAATCAATTGCAATGGTGAATCAGCCCTAATAGCCTTACCAAACGGTTTCCTAGTTGCTTTTCCAGCAAGACAATGCTCACATATAGACAAGTCAACTTTAGCACGAGTGCCGAGCAGACCCTCTCTTGCTAATCTATTCATTCTTTCTTGTCCTATATGTCCCAATCTAGCATGCCAAACTTCATCATTAACATCAGCATCACTAGTAAGAGCAATGTTTGAAAAACAACCATTATTACCACAATTAACATCTGGTTCTACATCAAGAACCATGAAACCGTTTGATATAAAACCATATCCAATTAACACAGAGTCAATTTTAAGTTCTACACGACGACTGTAAAAATTCATATAATAACCCAATTCAAGAAGACAATTCACAGAAACCAGATTCCGTCGAATCTCAGGAGCATACAGGACATCATGCAGAAACCATGTATGCCCACCACGAAGGTTGAGTTTGCAAGTGTCAATTCCTTTGACTTCAATTCTTGCATTGTTTCCCACATATATCCACTTATTGCCAGCTGGTACGCGACGGTACTCCACGTACGTAGCTCGATCACGAGCTACATGGTTCGTTGCTCCTGAATCTATAATCCACAAAGGATAAGAATCAGCTAACAACACCGAACTAGCAACATAAAGCTCATGAAAAGAAGACAAACATGGATTTACCTTTTTCGGCTCAGTACACTCCCGAGCAAAATGGCCCTTCTTGCCACAGTTGTAGCAAGTTAGCTTGCCTTTAGGTTTCTTTCCATTCTTCTTTCCTTTCTTCTTGATTGGGTCTTGCACAATAGTAGCACCAGCTTCTTTTCTCTTTCCCTTTCCTTTCTTAAACCATTTTTTCTTATTCTTGGATCCAGAACCTTCAACTACAAAAGCTTGCTCAGAAATCCTTGCAGATTCTATTCTCTCCGCCTCCAGTTCAATATGGCGTGAGACATCAATGAAAGTCTTGATACTCTCACTGTGAGTAAGGTTCTGCTTCATTATTTCCCAAGAATCAGGAAGGGAATGAATAACTGCTTGAACCTATTGTTCGTCGGTCAACTCATGACCAGCAGTCTTAAGCTCCCGAATCATATTACCCATTTCTCTCAGATGTTGGGTCATCATCACATTCGGGCGCTTTTTACAACTGTCAAACTTGATTGTCAGTTGACGAAGCTTGCTTACACTAACTCCACTATATCTCTCTCTCAGGGCAACCCAGACAGCATGAGCTGATGGTAGTGGATCATACTTAAATACCAGGTCATCTACCATTGAACTAATCAATATCCACTTTGCAGTGGAGTCCTTTTTCTTCCATGCCCTATAGGCATCTAGATCAAGTCTGTACTGTGCAGTTAAACCAACAGCAAGTTCTACCATGAAATGATTTACAGCCTCCAGAACTTCTTGTTCCTCAAGAACATATTGTATCTTGAGATGTCATATTTTATAGTTGTCCCCATACAATTTCTCTCCCTTGTTCAGTTCAGCTATGATGTTCTTAGTTGCCATGATCTATCATAAATAAATATATTATTAATTAATTCAGTGTATAACATCTGTACATAATTTTTGATAGACTCAATGTAAACTTGACTTGGTTTACGAAATCAAGTGATAACTACGTTTCCACTCATCATTCGTATAATCCAATCTAATTAACATTGATCAATTATATTACATACATCCCATTAAACGAACTAATCATTTGTCTTGAATATGAACTAATCATATAAATGAACTAATCATATAATGAACTAATTATTGATAAGTCAGTTAACACATAACATAACTTTATTTAATAGGCTTAATAAGTTGGTATAACAAACAGAATTTAATGAACTAGATAAGTTGACATCATTCCCATAATAAAAAATATTATGGCAGTGGCTATCACTCTCTCGTTCATCTCTAATCGGCCAGTCTGATCAGGCTCGGGATCTTCCATAGATTCTATCGGATCTTCCTCAAATATTTCAGGATCTTCCTCAATATTTCAGGATTTTCCCCAGGCATTTCAAGATCTTCCTCGAATATTTCGGGATCTTCCTCGAACATTTCGGGATCTTCCTCGAACATTTCAGGATTATCCTCGAACATTTCAGGATATTCCTCGAACATTTCGGGATCTTCCTCTGAGTCCTCCTCAGAATCTCCTAGATCCTCTGGAAACTCATGGCGAAGTAGTTGCTTACATAACTCAGTATATGAGATGCGACATTCATGATGCCCCCATATATGGTGTGCAACTTCTCTCGCACGCTTTGGTAATGAACGAATCAATGCTCCAATCCTATAGTCATTCAAGATTGGAAACTCTTCCTGCTCGAGTTTCCAAAATAATCGATCCAATTTTCTTATATTGCCTTGGATCCCGAGAATGGGACTATAGTAAACTTCTTCTATCTGCTCCATTATCTCACGACTTCGCTCATAGCAACGAATCGTGGTGCATATCTCATGCGACATCTGGAATTGAAAAATGACATAGTCAGTACAAAACTGACAAAACCAGTAACAAAACCAGTTTTTTTTTCAATTCACACATATGCATAGAAAAAAACACTCAAATAGATAAAAGCATATAAGTTTCCTTTACGTTTGTAGCTACAATTAAGCCTATTTAAATTTGAGGTTCAACATAATAATCAAATTATTCTATTTAGTTCAGATTATTTGATCAAAATGGTTTGGTTAAACCAACTAATGGTTTGAACCAAAACCGATTTGACCAACTTAATCTTTTTCAACCAAACTAGAATCTAATTTAAATAAATTGAACCAAATCTAAATAAATTATCGAATACAGCTTCTGGTTGGGTTTGTTTGCCTTCACTCGGGAGGTCAGGAGTTCGAACCTCCTTTGGGCAGTAACGCTTTTCCGAGTCAGGCAGGGTTTTTTTCTTTTCTTGTTGATTTAATAAAATCAACTTTTTCTCTTTAAAAAAAACACAAAACCTAATCTCAATCTCAACGCCCGCAGCCGCCTCTCAACGCCAAAGCAGCCACCTCTTCTTCTTCTTCTCCGCGCATCCTTCTTCCCCACCCAGCCGACTCTTTTTTTTTTCGCCATCACCAACGCTATGGCCGCCTCCATCGACCCATCTAGCCGACGGCGACGGCTCCCCGCGCGTGATGCAATCGTCGGCCATGGGAGTGAAAATACGCAGCGATTGAAGAACTCAAAAGAATTTAAGTACAAAGGTAAATCATGCTCTCATAATCTAATTGCTCTGATACCAATCTTAGATTAAAAGCATGAGATTGATGAATATATTAGAAGCGAAGCATACTTACAGTGATCTCTTTTTCTCTTCGATTTCTTCTGCTTGGATTGCTGTCACGAGAAGAATCACCACGGACAAATCCCTTTCTTTTACAAACCAAATCCCTCACAGACTTGATGCTCCGATTCCTCTTCGTCTACCTCTCTTGGATTGCAATTTGGACGCCATTTTATAAGAAGAATCAGGCGTTTCTTCTGCCTCCATCAATGGAGGTATTCAATACTCTGGATAGTAACGTCAACGTTTCAAGATCAAGGCTTGTAACGCCTGTAACGCCAACAGCAAGTTGTCCACGTGTGTTGCTTGGTCAAAGTCTTCGGTCAAGCCTCAATGCTTTTCCAACAATTTGGTCAAATATAGTCCAAGTCAAAACTTTGACTTGGTAAAAGTCAACAGAGTTTACTTTTTGGTAGACGCTTTGTTTGGGTGATTTCATGCCAATCGGAGTTAGGCTTACCCGAACCCGACTCCGGCCTTTCACCCCTCGAGCGTCCTTCCTCCCAGCTTCTCATCCCTCGGACGTCGCGCACGTCCTTCTCGCTTCACCGGTGTACTCTTCCGCATCTTCCGCGTCCCTCGGATGCACTGAGCCCGATGGCTCATTTTCCCGTACAATCCTTTTCGTTCACTGCGTCTTACACTCGACTTCCTCCACTCCTAAGCTCCTGCACACTTAGACAGAGGGATCAAAACCACAACAAGACCTAACCTAACATCGTCAATCACATCAAAACCAACTGGGTCCCCAACCATTTCTCCCTTTTTAATGTACATCAACCCAAGTTCAATTAGGGTTAAACTAAAAGAAATAACACTAACTAATAATTAAACATAAAAGAAATATTTACAAATTAAAACTACAACCTCTCCCTTAACTAACTTATACTTCTTGTTATAGACTCGGTAAGTTTTGCTGACAAGGGAATACCCGACAAGTATCCCTTCATCAGCTTTTGCTGTGAATTTTCCAAGATGATCCCTGGTGTTTAGAATGAACACCTTACACCCAAACACCCGGAGATGTCTAACTGTAGGCGGTCTTCCAAACCAAAGTTCATGTGGAGTCTTTCTTAAAAACCTATGGATAAGGACTCGATTTTGCACATAGCAAGCTGTGTTTACAGCTTCAGCCCATAAGTAGCTCGGTAAGGAGTACTCATTAAGCATGCTTCGTGCAACCTCTTGTAGGACTCGGTTCTTCCTCTCTACAACACCATTTTACTGTGGTGTTCTAGGAGTAGTGAACTCATGTCTATATCCTTTCTCTTGACAAAATTCTAAAAACCTATGATTTTGAAATTCACCTCCATGATCACTCCTAATCATTTTGATTGTTGTAGATTTTTCATTTTCAGTTCTTCTATAAAAAGAAATAAAAATGTCTAAGGTTTGGTCCTTATGTTTTAGGAAATAGGTCCATGTATATCTAGTATAATCATCAACAATCAAAAAATAATATCTACTACCATTCAATGAAACTATGGTACTGTAATCAAACAAGTTCATATGCAATAAATCTAAAGCAGTAGAAGTACTTACACTGCTTTTACCTTTATGAAACGCATTTGTTTGCTTACCCATTTGACATGCATCACATAATTTTTCTTTTTTGTACTTAATGCTCGGTAAGCCTCGTACAAGTCCCTTGTTGGCTAGTTTCCATATGTTCTTCATGTTCACGTAAGCCAACTTCCGGTGCCAAAGCCAAGATTCTTCTTCTTTTGACATGAAACACTTAACAGAGGCATTAGTAGCACTTTTAAAAGAGACTTGATAAATGTTGTCTACTCTTGTGCTTACTAGTACTGTGTCATGTGTGTCATTGTGTCTAACTAGACATAGGTGAAATTCAATTGTGTATCCCGCATCACATAATTGACAGACACTCAGGAGATTGAAGGTCATCCCCTTGACTAAAAGAGCATTCTTGATCCTAAGACATTCGAATATTTGAATGTCCCCTATTCCTACAACCTTGAGACTACCATTGTTACCAAATGAAACATTACCTCTACTTTTGCTTTGTAGGGTAGTGAATAACGATTTATCCCCGGTCATGTGTTTGGAGCGCCCACTATCAACAAACCATGTTGATATATGCTCCCCCTTAACCAATGCCTACACAACACGAAAGATAGATAATTTAGGTACCCAAACCTTGGGACCTAATGTTGGAACTTGGATGGTTAGAGAGGGGGGGTGAATGTAGCCAGACACAAACTTTTGCTTCTTTGAAGTCCTCTGCAGTCAGGTTAGTAGCGGAAGCAAATAAGTAGAGATAGAAACAAAGATAAATAGAAAATCATAAACTTTAACACGAGGATGTACAAGGTTCGGGGATAACTTGCCCCTACTCCTTGGCGTGCCCGTAAGGTGGGCGATCCCTTGATTGTTGGTAGATCAAGCCCCGAAAATTCGGATATCAAACACCTCCTTTTCGGTGGAGAAACCTCTCCACAACAAGTATCAACAGAAAGATATGAAATAAAAGCACAGAGACAAAAACAAACTTACAGAGCACAATGAACACACAGAAAGAAACACTTCATTGAGCTAAACCCAGCACAACTCTCACGCAAGAGCTCCCCGCTCTTCGTGTCTGCTTGCTGATGGACTCGCAAAGCTCTCCTCTGATTCAAGGTGCTCAAGTTGCAAAAGCTTCAAAGAATGCTCAAGAGTATGCAAGAGTTAGCCAAAGTTCAGAGCTCTCCCGAGGCTTCTTTGCTACCCAGCTCTTAAGCCTCTACCCATCGCCAGGTCACCAGGCACGCCTTTGCAGCTCACTAGCAACAACCTCAGCTACCACTGACCTCTCCTAGACTCCCTGAACCCTCTTCAGCCGAGCCCAGGTCAGTTCGACAACTTCCTAGCTGTTGCCAGCCCACGCCAGACGCCCGTTGTAACCTGAGAAGAGAAAACAGCCAAACCTGATCAAGGGAAAGTGCCCAGTTGACCCTCCTCCATTGTTTGAATCATCCCTGCATTACCTGCACACTTAGCAGACGCTTAACAAATGAAATCAAACGTGAATAAGAGAAATAGCAGAGAAAACAGAAGTTATCAGAACACGATCAGAAGTCTGGCAGCGGATTTGAATTAAAGTTATCAGCTACTGATCGGTCCACAGACCAATCAGAGAAGACCCTGATCGATTAGGTCACCTCCTGATCGATCCAGTGTCTCCCTGATCGGTCACACTGACCGATCAGGGATGTGGATCGGTCACAGTGACCGATCCACCACATTGCTGGAGAAAACTCCAGCTCTGAGTGAATCCTTGGCCTGATCGGTCACCTGACCGATCAGGGTGTGCCCTGATCGGTCATAGTGACGATCAGGTCGCTCTTGGACCGATCAGGGACCAGCCTGATCGGTCCAAGAGGATCTTGATCGGTCATGGTGATCGATCAAGGGTTTCTCCAGAAACCCACTGTCCCTTCTCTGATCGTTCACCAGAACGATCAGAGACCGAACAGAAGCATTCTATTCTTTCCCTGATCGTTCACCAGAACGATCAGGAGCTAAACAGAAGCTTCCTGTTATCATTCTGATCGTTCACCAGAACGGTCAGACTCCCTTGGATCGGTCACCAGATCGATCCACAACAGGGAGTTCGTGACAACTCCCTGATCGGTCTCCAGACCGATCCGACTCCAATCAATTCAACCCTAAGTACAGAGAACAGCCTTTCTAGCCTTCTCTGACTCATTCTGGTCCCAGAGAACGAGCTCACATGCCCTCTCTGACCAGTACACGCAATACTCAGTCCCCCGGACCAAGACTTCGTGCCCGGCTTCACTCACTGGGGCTTTGTTCAACCTAGCTTCACTCACTAGGACCTGGCTTCACTCACCAGGGTTTCGGTCACCTAGCTTCACTCGCTAGGACTCGGCTTCACTCACCGGGATTTCCATCACCCGGCTTCGCTCATCGGGACCCGGCTTCACTCACCGAGATTTTCGTCACCCGGCTTCACTCACCGGGACCCGGTTTCACTCACCGGGATTTCATTCAACCTAGCTTCACTCACTAGGACATGGCTTCACTCACCAGGGGTTCGGTCACCTAGCTTCACTTGCTAGGACCCGACTTCACCCACCGGACCCAGCTTCACTCACCGGGATTTCCATCACCCGGTTTCATTCACCGAGATTTCAATCACCCGGCTTCACTCACCGAGATTTCATGCCCAGTCCCCGACCAGGACTTAAGCCGAATTTACTCAAGCACCTAAACTTAAATCGGTGTCAACACCAAAATAATAATCAGGTCAGACTGCATCAACACCTAATGCATCTACAATGCAAGTCTTTGGCACCCATGCCTTAGTCATTTTCTTCCTAAGTCCTTAAACCCTAGAAACATTTGATGATTTAAATTGGGTTATAGACATCAATGACACAATACTAGGTTCTTTAGGTTGGTAACCTATACGACCTTGTTGTAGATCGTTCTTTGGGCATTGAAGATCAGATCCAAGGTCTTAGAGCTAGTTTAAAATTTCCCAAGAAGATTCTTTAGTTTTTCAACTTCACTCTTTAAGGCCTTGTTCTCATCCTCAAGGACCTCAACATGCAAATCATCTATTTCATCATCCTTAGAGATTCTCAAATGTTCTACTTCTAACTTTAAGGATTTTACCTTGTCCTTAGATTTTTTGAGCAAAGTAGTCA
Source organism: Boesenbergia rotunda (assembly GCA_024364735.1). NCBI lineage: Eukaryota > Viridiplantae > Streptophyta > Magnoliopsida > Zingiberales > Zingiberaceae > Boesenbergia > Boesenbergia rotunda. The sequence continues at coordinate 90,289 of JAGFNQ010006278.1, read as the reverse complement.
AGCAAGCAATAGTTCTATACATTTATCAAGCTCGGGAGAGATTACCTCTTCATCATCCGAAGATGATGAAGCCGCGGTTGAAGGATCACTTGACTCGCCACCACTCTCTATGTTTGAATCTTCTAATGTCATAAGAGCCACGTGGCGGGTGCTCTTCTCCTCCTTCTCCTCCTCGGATGAGCTAGATGAGGACTCATCCCATGTGGCCTTTAATGCCTTCTTCTTCTTTGTCTTCTCCTCCTTCTTCTTGAGTTTTGGACACTCACTTCTATAGTGCCCCTTCTTGTTATATTCATAACAAGTGACATTAGTTTTATCAACATTATTTTCACATGTTTTATCTTTCCCCTTGTAGCGTCGACTCATCCTCATCATTCTTCTCACAAAGTTTGCCATTTCGGTTGATGAAGAATCGCTCCCGTCCTCATCGGATTCGGATGAAGAAGAGGAGACCTCCTTCTCCTTCTTCTTTTCCTTTTTCTTCTTTCTGTAGGACCGATGCACGTGAGAGGGGGGGGTGAATCACGTGACTTTTAAAATCTTTGTTATAGAATCAGAGTCGATAGAAAATTGTACGATACTTTGAATCACGTGACTTTTCTCCTCATTGCAGGTTTTTATATTGCACTCCATTTGTTTTCCTTGGATCTTCAAATGATGAGCAAGAATCTAGATGCTTCAATTGTTGTCTTCCTTAACTACTTCTTTCCTTGGATCTTCAAATGATGGCGCAAATTTTTTTTTTTTCGAGTTGAAATGCATCCAAAACTTTAGTCACTCCCCCACACTTAAATCTTTGTCCGTCTCGGGCAAAATGACATCAAGAAACATTCCAAACAACAAGTCCAATGAAAAGTAAGGGTAAGAGTAAGTAATAAGTAAAGAAAAATGGAATGAACATGATTTTTGGCAAAATTGATATGGAAAGGAAAACAAATGGATAAGCCTCTATAGATGTGATCCAATCATTGAAATATGGTTTTGAAAGAACCTAAGCAAGTTCTAGAGTTCAATAGCATATGAGTGTCACAAATATAAGGCTAATTCTCACTAGGTGAAAATAATTCATCCCAAGTCCTCAATTAAGAATCTAAAGCAAGTAGTACTCAAGCATCCAAGATTTCATCCATTAGCTCAAATCCTAAGTTTTAATAACCAAATTTAATTTATTTTCAAAAGATTCTAACATGCTATGAAGATAACCTAGAGGGATACTTTTATTTCTACTCATGCAAGAAAAAGTGACAAAATAAATAGCATGCATTTATTTACAAGGACTCAGTTCAATGGAAAATTCTAATTCTAGGAAGCATGAAAATGAAAAATGAAATAAAAGAAAATACAAGAAAAATCAAACTCCCATTTATTCTGGTGGGCGGAGTCGATCCAGAAGAAGCCTCCACCGTGGTAGTGGAGGAACATGGGTAGCTGAGTGAATTCGGGCTCCCCCACACTTAAACTTCGCAAAAAATTTCTCTGGTGGCCTAAGGCGATTCAGGTTCAAGAGCCATTCAAGGGATGGAGTGCTTTTAATTAAAGTCAGATCATCTCCTCCTTCTTGATGCCCTTCAGAAGTCCTTCCAGGAGGCTGAAGTCTGTTCAGTTGGAGTACCCACTCCTGAAGTCTTCTGGACCCTGCAAAAACATGTAATACCTCTCTCAAGCGTTCAGGGTCAGAAAGAAATGATATAAGTTCAGTCTCTGCATGAAATAAATCCAAATCTGCATCATGTCCAATTAAATCAATTTGTGGTGCCTCAATAAAATTTTCAAAATCATTTTCTACAAAATTTGCATCCATATACTCATCACAAATAAAGAAATCAATTTCTGGCACATCAATAGAAATTTCACAATCATTTTTCATCCAGGGTGTATCATGCAATGTGTCACAGCCAATCAAATCAATATCAGGTATCTCCAAAAGTCTTTCACATTCATTCTCAGCATATGAAATAGCAAGAGATTCATCAAAATAAATAACATCAATTTCAGGCACTTCTAAAAAATTTTCACTATCCATATCCACAAAAGATGTATTAAGTGATTCATCATAAAAAACAACATCAATTATGGGTGCCTCTAAAATTATTTCGCTATCCATAGTAAGAGATGTATCAAGTAATGCATGATGATCAAGGAAATCAATATTTGGTACCTCTATTGGATTTTCACAAACAATCTCTACACAGGGTATATCAATAAATTCATCAGAGTCAATAGAATCATCCCTAGGTACCTCACTGCATTTTTCTGAAGAAAGAGGAGAAATACTTACCTGAGCGTGCTGGATAATACCTGAAGGTGTATCTGTGGTCTCCTCCTGGTCAAGTTCAAGCTCCTCTTCAGCCTCAGGCTCTGGTGGACAATCAACTGGTGATCCTTGGGTGCTTGCTTCCACCATGCAAGTCCCTACACTTTCTGGTTCATTCTCTAAATCTTGTGGTGGTCCCTGGGGCTTAGTGCAGTCCCCTACACCTATGGAATCATCCTCTATGCATTCTTCTTCTGTGATATCTGCAACAACAGTATTAGAAAAATTAGGACCACTAATAACACTATCATCACAAAATAAAAGACTAGAATGGTCCTGTGGAGCTTCAGTTTCTTCTTCTGGAGCTGAAAAATTTGAAAATGAATTTTGAGTAGGAATCTCCAGAGGAATGTATGCTCTAGGTGCCCAGACTTTGATGAGTACATCATCTTCTTCTTCTTCTATCAAATGTGCAAGATTACTTGAAGAAGGACTTGGCCATGCGCTAGGGTCACCTTGAACTTGCATTTGATTCACTTGACTAGCAATTTGTCCAACGCCTCTTTCGATGTCTTGAAGCCTTTGCTGCTGTTGATGATATTGTACAACTATTTGATAAATCTCCTCCATTCTTTGTAGTTGAGCCTCATTCTCATTAAGATTCTCAAAGCCTCCTTGGTTAGCATAGCTCCTTGACTGATTTTGAAAGGATGAAGTAGGTTGAAAATTTTGAGCTTGCTGTGATCCTTGAAAACCCTGCTGTTGGGGCTGATTAAAGGACTGATTAGAGGGCTGATATACTGGAAAATTTTGCTGGGAAATGTAGCCCTGAAAGTTTTGATTTTGATTTTGAAAATTAGGTGGCGAAGGCTGAAAATTCTGCCCTTGAAACCCTTGATTGTAGGGCTGTGAAAACTGGTTCAAGGGCTGTGTAGGCTGAAAATTTTGTTGGTTTTGCGCTGGAAAAACTGGGAATGATTGAAAACTTTGCTGCCCTTGATTGTATTGCTGGAATTGAGGTTCAAAATGCTGAAATGGTTGCTGAAAATTGGGCTGAAATTGCTGAAAACTGGGCTGAAAATTCTGGAAAATTGGCTGCCCGTTCTGAAAATTCTGGAAATTTTGTAAATTGCTGGAATTCGGCTGAAATTGTTGGAATTGTTGTGGTTGCTCGAATTGTTGCAATGGTGGCTGAAAAAACTGATTTGGTTGCTCAAAATTAGGATAGGGCTGCTGAAATTGATCATTCGGGTGCTGAAAATTCAAATGGGGCTGCTGGAAATCAAAATATGGCTGCTGGAATTCTTGGAGTGGCTGAAGTGGTTGTTGAGGTGGCTTCTGATAAGTAAATGACTGAGCTTTACGGTCTAGTTGGTAGTCCAACCCCTTTAACACATTTTTTAACTCCTCCAATGCCTCTTCTATCTCTTTTGACCCCATTTTGAATTTGCAGCCCTGTCACAAAACAAATAAGAAAAATGGCAGCAACCGTATATGAAAGAATAAGCACAATAAAATGGAACCCAATGATATGTCTAAAAGCATACAAACAAAAATCAAACAAATCAACTAGTTGCTTCCCCGGCAACGGCGCCAAAAATTTGACGGGCCCAAATATACTAATTAAAGTTGTCACGAAATGTATGGGCTCATCAAATTTAAATATGAATAAATGAAATGAAATGCTGGAAACCCTTTTACAATCAAAAGAATGAAAATGTAATATAGGGGCCACAGGTCGTATTTTTCTCGGGGACTAGTTGAGGTTTATTTGATTCGCGCTTGTATTTGTGTCGTTTGTGTTTTCGGGTTTCAAATAGAATATGGTTTGGGTTTCAATTTAGAATAAAAACACAATGGAAAGAAAGAGACTTAACTCATGAACTAACCCAAGTGATAGCACTTAATGGACCCTACCAATGAGGAGCTTTAATAACTAACGCAGACTCACGGAAATTGGAAGCACCACTGATAACGAATGTAGTAATTCAACCAAGTTGTGTTCAACTTCAGATATTACCATTCAACACCAACCGAATGTTAAACAAACATCAACCACTCAATGCTAAGTTCCAATTAATACCCCATGCAGAAGTTATGAATTGATATGCAGAAATTTAAGATTGAAATTCTGATCAAACAGAATGCTAGACAAGCTGACATCAAGGGCTGAAGTTCACCAACAAGTGTGCTTAACTTGGTACTAAACAGTGCTAAATTAGCATGCAGGTCTGAAAAGGTTGAGATCAATCACTGATCATCGAAACAATTCAAATGCAGACATGAAATGCAAGAACACAAGAATCTTGTGCAGAAATTTCACAGTGAAGGACTTAGTGAGTTTACATGCAGAATTTAAGTGATGCGCAGGGGAGTCTTTTGTGCCAAGGCTGATATTAGACGCAGAGCAGATTAAGTTCAATTTGCAATGGCTCTCCCATGTCTAAGCTCACTAAAACTACTTTCAGAATTGCACTTAAATTGGCACCTATCACTGCCCAAAACTCTTCTTGATACCAAATGGAAAAATCGAAACAGTTTTGATACAAAAGAAATAACTCATGTGCCAAAAACTTAAATGAACTGCTGGGGTTTTAAACTGATACAAAGCTATGCAGAACCTGATCAAATTCAGCTTAGAAATGCAAGCTAACAATGGACTGATATGCAGGTCTGAAAGAGGAAATGCAGTAGCAAAATTCGAATATATGCAGAAACATCCAGGGCAGAACAGTTGCAGAAATTTCAGAAATAACATGTGCAGAATACGCAAGCTAAAATTCAGCTCTAATTTCTAATGTTCAGATTCAATTCAGCTCACTAATTAGAAATTCAGAAGTATTAACTAAGAATGACAGACATGGAGAGTGAAATGCAGAAATTAAAGTTGATACACTACAAGCAGGAAAACTGGCACGCAAGAAACACTGATACGCAGCTGAAACAGGGATACGCAAGCAATTGAAATGGAAATAAGATGAAATTTAATCTATTTGTTCACTAAGAAAATTGTTAAACTACTTAGCTCTAAGAATTACAGCCCTAATGAAACCAAACAACTCAGATTTACAACTAAGACTTGCTGAAAACTGGAATTGCAGGAACAGAACAATGCAGTAATGGAATTTAAGCTACAAAACTGAATGAAACTAAATTATCTAGCTACTCCTCAACCATCCTCAACTCAAGAGCTCCTTGGTCGTCAATCAAGGGAGAACCTCGGACCCGCAAGCTCTGCAATTCAGCAGGGAATGTCTCTGCTACCGAATCTGATCGGATCACTGCTCAAACTGAAAATCAGCTTCCGAATCCTTCAAACTGGCTGTGGTGGCTTGCGATCTTGATTAGGGAGTGACCGAGACCTTCCAGGGAACCCCTCTGGTGAGCTCGGATGCAGTGGAAGTGGATCACAGCTGAGTTCGCTGAAGTCGGATAGTGAAACTGCCGAGACCTCGAGCAGCTTCTCTATTGAGCAAATCTTCAATCAGAAACCTCACTGAAACTCTCCATACTGACCTAGCCCTTGCTTGATGATGGAATGAGGGATCGCGCCTTCGATTGGATGAGAAAAACTGAAGAAAACGAAGAAAAACGATGAACTCTACTGTTGCGGCGAAGACGCGACGAGGAAGAAATGGGCAACGTTTCTGATTAAATAGGAAGTAATGGACGACTCAGATTGATCATATGAAATCCAACGGCTGATCTTGCTCCGATTTGATCCAAATTTTTATGATGATGATCTGGGGTCAGGATCTGCCTTGTGGTAGCTCGGATCCTCCAGATTTGCAACGGATGGTCCAGATCAACTCAATCTGTGAATGGACGCTCTAGAGCCCTCCAAGCTTGATCCAACGGTTGATTTAGCTCTGATTGGGATGAAACCTTCAGATCTTGATCATAGAGCTTGATCAATCCTAACCCTAGCTCGGATTGCTTCAGATCGTCCCGGATGGCTCAGATCTAGCCGCTCTTGAATCGGACGGCCCGGATTAATCCAAAACATGATAATCCGATCCGGTTCATATCCGACTCAAGTTTGACCCAATATGCCCTAGGTCCAGGATCCTTTCTTGCCTACAAAAATATATCAGAAAATTAGTGGCCAAATAATCCAAAAATATGTAATTTTGCAATTAAGTCCAAAATAATAGAAAATCCTAAAACCTAGGGTAAAATCACAATTAAACAATAAAAACATGGATCAAACATGGATTTTAGCACTTAAAATAATCAATAAAATGGTGCTTATCACTTACCTTACTTACCTCGTGCAGCTCTACTCAACTTCTTAACCCACCAGGTCTTCCTGCCAGGGCTCAACCACCGTGATCTTTTTGCCAAGTTTCAACCAACTTGGGCTTCAGCCAATTGTCAGGCCCCACGAACCCAACTGGACTTCCTGCCAGGACTCAACCACCCTGGACTTCAGTCTGGTGTCAGGTCCTAAGTCTTTCAACCCTGCACACTTAGTAAAGAGATCAAAACCAAAAGTAAGCCTAACTTTAACCTATTTGTCATTCATCAAAACCCAAGTTTAACTATTAGTGCAAATTGCACCAACAATCTCCCCCTTTTTGATGCAATGACAACCTGGGTTAATGTTAGAACATACCAGATAAAGCAATGAGTCCAAAAAGAATATGCAAATGACAGCTCTAAGATTTGGAGTTTTTAATTTCTTTAAGATTTTAATTTCTAAAAACTTTAACTTCTAACTTAACCCTTAAACCCTCCTCTTTGGCATTCATCAAAACAAAGAAATAATAAGTGCGCAAGCATCAGAAATAAATGAAGCATTCAAGTAATATGCCAGCCAAAAAAAACTTTAAGTATTTGGGGAAGAAAAAATGCTTAACAAGCATACTAAGTTTCTGAACTGATTCAGAGGGGGAAGTCAAGTTCTTAATTTAACACAAACAATCTGAGAGTATAAAGAAAATGACTAGGTGTAAATTTAGAAATGACTTTTCTAACATCATTTTCAAAAAAAACTTTCTTCAAAATATTAATCTTTTCCAAACCAATAAAGAATATCTCAAAGCGAATTAATGAAAAGGAGAAGATTTCTCCAAAATTTTCTTTTCAAAAGATCATTTAGAATATTTTCAGGATTAATTTGAGGAAAAACTTTCAAGATCATATTCGAAAGAGCACAAAAAGAGAAAGATTTTAACATATGCTCTCTTTGAACCAAGTAAGAATTTTAGCCCCTTTTAGGTGTCTAACCTTAATTACTAGCTAACTATCTAGATGATAGTAGTGTTCACTGGGTTAGTTAAGTCAAGTAATAATGTCTAGCTCAGATTTTAACTCACGACTACTTGACTTGATCACTGTAATATGGGTATTTTACGCCCAGACTTACTGCGATGCACAGATTTAAGCATTCTGAAGTCCAGGCAAAGTCCTATGCATGTCACAACCGTTCTATGTTTTGCAAGCACAAACAAGTTATCCTTAATGTGTTTTGTGAGATGCGGCTACCTAAATCTATAGGTTCATGCAGTTTTAGGGGTCAAACTTAGGCTAAGTCCACCAAATTTTTTTTTTAAATGCTACTTTGAAATACTAAATTTAAGCCAATTAAACCAAGAATCAAAGTAATTAAGCTAATGGCCAAACAGAATATGCGAGCTGATTGTTCAAAAGAAGTAAGTGTGATCAGGTCAGTTCTAGTCTATAACACACATTCCTATTAACCTTCTTAAGTTACTAAATTCAGATTCAGGGAGTGGTTTAGTAAATATATCAGCTAGGTTAGCCTTAGATTCAACATGGTTAAGTTCAATTTCTCCTTTATTAACATGATCTCTGACAAAATGATGTTTAATTTCTATATGTTTGGTCCTAGAGTGGTGGACTGGGTTTTTGGTTAGATTAATTGAACTTAGATTATCAATAAAGATTTTGACTTTCTTAAAATCCAAGTTAAAGTCTTTTAACGTATGCATCATCCAAAGTAATTGGGCTACACACTCACCCATGGCTATGTACTCAGCTTCAGTGGTGGATAGGGCAACGCAATGCTGTTTTCTACTGAACCAACTAACTAGTGAGGGCCCTAGAAGTTGGTATCCATCACTGATACTTTTCCTATCTAATTTACAGCCAACATAATCTGAGTCAGAAAATCCAATAAGTTCAAATTGGGATGTTCTAGGATACCAAATTCCTAAACTTTCTGTCCCTTTAAGGTACCTAAATATTCTTTTAACTAGGGTTAGATGTGACTCTTTAGCACATGTTTGATACCTAGCACACATACTAACTGCAAAGAGAATGTCAGGTCGACTTGCAGTCAGGTAAAGTAAGCTGCCTATAGCACTTCTATAATATTTAAGGTCAACAGGTTTGCCATTTGAGTCACTATCTACAGTTTGATTGGTAGCCATTGGTGTTTTAATTTCTTTTGCACTATCCATTCCAAATTTTTTAAGTAGTTCTTTAGTGTATTTTTGTTGATAGACAAAAGTACCCTCACTGGTCTGTTTTATTTGTAGCCCTAAAAAGAAAGTTAATTGGCCTACTAAACTCATTTCAAATTCATTTTCCATTACCATTATAAAATCTTGCAAAAATTTTGAGTTAGTTGAGCCAAATATTATATCATCTACATATACTTGGGCTATAAAAATATCAATTTTTAATGTTTTAACAAATAGTATTGGGTCAATTTTACCTTGGTTAAAACCTTTAGATACTAAATGGTTAGACAGTCTTTCATACCAGGCCCTAGGGGCTTGCTTAAGTCCATATAGGGCTTTTTTTAGTTTAAAGACATAGTCAAGGTGTTCTAAGCTTTCAAAACCAGGGGGTTGTCCTACATAAACCTCTTCCTTAATTAGGCCATTTAGGAAGGCTGACTTAACATCCATTTGATACAATTTGAATCCTTTATGGGCTACATAACTTAAAAGCATCCTAATAGACTCAAGTCGAGCTACAGGGGCATAGGTTTCATCATAATCAAGTCCTTCTACTTGGCTAAACCCTTTAGCTACTAACCTAGCCTTATTCCTGATTTTTTCACCTTGTTCGTTAAGTTTATTCCTAAAGACCCATTTGGTTTCAATGAACTTTTTGTCTTTAGGTAAGGGTACTAAATCCCAGACTTGACTACGTTCAAATTGAGCTAACTCCTCTTGCATAGCTATGATCCAATCAGGGTCAAGTAAAGACTCTTCTACTGATTTTGGTTCAATTTTGGAAATTAAAGCAATTTGGCTAAGGTTTCTAAAGGCTGACCTAGTTTGAACCCTTAGTTCTGGATCACCTATGATTTGATCAATAGGGTGGGCTGAGCTGACTCGAATAGTTCTAGTTTGGTTAGGTGAAGGTTCAGTCAGATCATGGTCTTGGTCCTTAATTGGGCTTTCATCTGGGTCAGTACTGGACCTAACAAAATCAATTGGTTGGTAGGTGGTTTGATCAGAGTTATTTGGGTCAGATGTTTCATCAAATTTTACATTTGTAGTTTCTTCAATTCTTAGGGTAGTTTTTGTTGGATCGAGAAATGCGAGAGAGGGGGGGGGGTGAATGTCGCAAATCGTTCGGATTTAAAAAAGAGTAAGTGCGCAGCGGAAATAAGACACAAAAACAATGCTAACACGGTCGTTTTACTTGGTTCGGAGCCTGTGTCGACTCCTACTCCAAGGCCCACGGTCGTTGACCGTTTTCTGCGGGCAATTCTATAAGTTCGTAAACCAGTTTACAATTATTGAATACAGAATAAGTGCAGTAAACTTATATAATAAGAATTATGCTCTTCTTTTACCGACGTCCGGAGTAGATCGAAGATTTCGGGGCAGCGGGACGTCGTCGGCTCGAGTTGGGCAGTATCTGGAGCAAAGCACGAGAGCAGAAGAGCGTGGAAGTGTCCGAAGAATTGATGCTTTGAACCTGGGGTCGAGGGCCCTTTATATAGGGCTGGGGGCGCCCGGAATGCTCGGGGCGCCCTCCCACGTGGCCTCTGATCCGACGTGCTCTCGATCGTGACTGATCGCTTCGACTTCGGGATAACAGTTGACCAGGGCGCCCGGAGCGCTCGGGGCGCCCGGTTGACCGGTCAAAGCTTCATCCATTTGGTTTCGCGAGGGCGCGCTTCGGCAGCTGGCAGTGGGGGCGCCCGCGACACGCGGGGCGCCCGCGACAAGCGGGGCGAAAACGCGTCGAGGTTGTTACATACTTGGGTTGACCTTGGGGGCGCCCTGGTCGTCCGGGGCGCCCTGCTCAGCATCTGCCTCACTCCTTCGAGGCTCTCTGAGCTGCAGATACTCAGTCCTTCGATCCTGCATCCAGGGTTAGTCCAAATAACAATTATATTATTATTTTATACAGCCTTAGCTGTCTTGGTTCTGACTTTGGTCTCCAAAATGGAGCCCTAGGTCGAACCGACGCCTAATGTTCCCTCAAGGGGAACGCGTCCTCACCTACTCCTCTCGGGAGAATTTACCTGGTGCCAACCGGATCCTCCAGTTGGACTTTTGCCCGGCAGCCCTTCGCCAGGTCTTGGTTTTCGCCTAGCAGCCCTTCGCCAGGACTTGGTTTTCGCCTAGCAGCCCTTCGCCAGGACTTGGTTTTCGCCTAGCAGCCCTTCGCCAGGACTTGGTTTCCTGACAGCCCATCGTCAGGTACCTAGCAGCCCTTCGCTAGGACTTTGTTTCCTGCACTCTCAAGCAGCATTGTTAGATACCAAACAACCCTTAACTTTGAATCCTTTGCCAATATCAAAACAAGGTTCGATCTGGTGCTTCCTGCACCAACAGTTTTGTTATAAACTCGATAGGCTCTACTGGTAAGGGAATAACCTACAAAGATACCTTCCTCAACCTTAGATGTAAACTTTCCTAAGTGTTCTCTAGTATTTAATATATACACTTTACATCCAAATACTTTAAAATACTTAATATTAGGTTGTTTGTTATAATAGATTTCAAAAGACGTTTTTTCTAGATTTTTATTTATAGTTATTCTGTTTTGTATATAGCAGGTTGTACTGACAGCCTCGGCACAAAGGTATTTAGGTAAGTTGTATTCATTAAGTATTGTTCTGGTTGCTTCTTGTAGTATTCTATTTTTTCTTTCTACAATTCCATTTTATTGAGGTGTTTTAGGGCAGGAGAATTCATGGTGGTAGCCATTTTCTAAACAGAATTGATTAAATTTTTGATTTTTGAATTCCCCACCGTTATCGCTCCTAAGTCTTATAATTTTAACCCCTTTTTCATTTTCTATTAATTTGCAAAATTGAGTAAATATATCAAACATTTCATCTTTATTTTTTAAGAATTTTACCCAGGTGAATCTTGAATAGTCATCTATAATTACTAAACAGTATATATTCCCACTAATTGATTTTACCCCATGTGAGTCAAATAGGTCTAGGTGAATTAATTCAAGAATTGATATAGTTTGAGTTTGATTAGTTGGTTTGTGAGTTGATCTAGTTTGTTTCCCTTGTTGACAAGTATTACATAAGGTTGTCTCAAAGTTAGGTAACTTTGGTAGGCCTCTAACTAAACCATTTAGTTTAGGTAATTTTCTGAAGTGAGTGTGTGAAAGTCTCCTATGCCATAGCCAAGTCTTATCCTTATGTGTTAAAAGACAATTTGCTAGGGGACGGGTTAACCTAATTTCATAGATGTTATTGTGTCTATGTCCTCTAAGTGTGATGTTTGAGTTGTCAGTGTGTTTGATCATACATTCATTGGACAAGAACCTAACCTTATACCCAGTGTCACACAATTGGCTGATACTTAATAAATTGAAGTGAAAGTTTTCAACAAGTAAGACATTTTTAATTATAAAATCAAACTCAAGTTCAATGTTACCTAGGCCAATTACCTTAAGTTTACCGTTGTTTCCAAACGCAACTGTCCCTAGACTTTTGTACTTGAGTTTTGTAAACTTGGTGGGATCCCCAGTCATATGTCTGGAGCACCCACTGTCGATAATCCACTTGTTTTTCTACAGTTAAGTAGGAAATTTTTAGAATTTAGTTTAAGTTTTTAATGAGTTAAAGGAATGATTTAAAGAAATTTAAGAAATTTGAACCCCAAAAAAACTTAAGAAGTTTAAAAATTTGAATTTAAAAAGCTTAGGAGAATTTGAATTTTGAAAAACCTTAAGAAATTGAAGACTTGAAGTTTTGAAAAAGTTAAGGAATTTAAAAGATTTAAGGAATTTAAAATTTGAATTTTGAACAACTTAAAAAAACTTAAGGAGATTGAAAATTTGAATTTTGAACAACTTTGAAAAATATGAAAAAAAACTTAAGAGTTTTGAATTTCGAGAAACATTAAGAAATTTAAAAAAATTAAGATTTGAATTTTAAATTTGAATTGGTTAATTTGAATTTTAAATTTTGAATTTGTTAATTTGAATTTTGAATTTTAAACTTGTTAATTTGAATTTTGAATTCATTTTTTTGAATTTTGAATTTTGAATTCATTAATTTGAATTTTGAATTTGTTAATTTGAATTTTAAATTTTGAATTTGTTAATTTGAATTTTGAATTTTGAATTTGTTAATTTGAATTTTGAATTTTGAATTTGTTAATTTGAATTTTGATTTTTGATTTTGTTAATTTGAATTTTGAATTTTGAATTTGTTAATTTGAATTTTGAATTTGTTAATTTGAATTTTGAATTTTGAATTTGTTAATTTGAATTTTGAGGTTTGAGTTTAGTTGTCCTTATTCATCTCACTTGATCTAAGTTGTCAATCAAAGGGATCCTATGATTTGTGTGAGATAAGTTTGAGTTTGATTTATAAAAGTTAATCTGACCTTTTGTTAGATTCAGGTTTGACAAGAAGCAGTTTAAAAGTATACTTCCATAATTGGTTTCCAGGCTGTGGCGAGGCACAGAGGTCTTCTTTGGCCGAAGCCTTATTGGATCAACAACCACTTTCTAGGCAAAACCGCTTAAGGAAGTTGTACTTTTAACCTACCTATTGAAACTCCTTGGTCTAACTAGTCTAGGATGTGGCGGGGTAGCTCCGGCTAGTTCCACTGGGCTAAGAAGACCAAATAAAGGACGCCTTCCCCTACATGACTCCTTAGATCAGCTTCCCTAACGTACTATCAGCTCGCCCTACCCTAGTACTGAGTAGGTCAAGTGTCAGGCTAACTTTTGAAACTAGTCCTAGGTACCCAGACGAGTAGAGGGTGACTTTGAGGTGCCAACTAATTTGGTGTCTCCCCTTAAATTATAGGTAGGGTGTTTAGGGTCAATGTAATGAATGTCCTTCTTGGGGACATAGTATTAGTTCTGCCCTACTTGCTTTGTTAGGTAAGCTTTCGGGACCCACGCTTTTCGCCGATTTTCACGTGGGTGGACAAATGAGATAAAGGATTTTTGGGTCGATCCTGATTTATATCCTATCCCAGATTTATTGTACACGCCCTTTTGAGATCCAAGAATAAGGTCAAGATTCTTGGACCGGGTTGTAAAAGTTGTTAGTAAGTCCTTAAGGTTTTGAACTTCAGCCTCTAGGGTGGAGTTATCATTTTTCAGTTCAATTGTTCTTTCATTTTGAGTTGATTCAGTTAAGGTTTTGGTATTAATTAATTGCTCCTTAAGGTCTTGATTTTCCTTAAGGAGCTGGTCATTCCTAGATTCAGATGCAAACAAATTTTTATTTAAAACAGAGATAATCTTAAAAAACTTTTTATTAATTGAATCTAAGTATACCTTAGTCGAGCTATCCGAAAAAAGTCCGATCTCTTGGCTCGACTCGTATTCGGAATCTTTGTCGCTTTCCGAGTCCGATCCATGTCCGGTTGCCATTAGCGCCAGGTAACTTGAATTTTTTGGTGGTTCATTATCGGAGTCGTCCGAGCTCTCGTCCCAGGTGGCTTGTAAAGCCTTCTTCTTCTTGTTCTTCTTGGGTTGGTCCTCCTTTTTATAGGGACATTCATGTTTGAAGTGCCCCTTTCTGTTGCAACTGAAGCAGGTCATTTTGCTTTTACCTTTATTGTTGATGGGCTTCATTATCTTTTGGAGGTCCCTTTTTGAAAACTTGTTCTTCTTTTTGGCAAAGACTTTTCTTACCAAGTTTACCATATGCTCCTCGTCGTCTGAGTCTGACTCTGGTTCTTCTTCGGATTCTTCTTGAATATTCTTCTTCGACTTGACCTTTCTTGAAGAATCTACAAACAAAGCAAACCCTTTCTCGGCCTTGGCGTTAGTTTGTTCATGCAACTCTAATTCACAAAACAGTTCATCTAAATTTATTTTGGAAAGATTCCTAGAGATTTTATAAGCATCTACAATGGATGTCTATAATGAATTTCTAGGAAAGACATTTAGTGCATACCTTATAATGTCTCTGTTTTCTTGTTTGTGCCCAATCAAGTGGAGTTCATTTAGTATGTCCTTGATCCGAGCGTGAAGTTGACTTGCAGATTCTCCTTCCTGCATTTTCATATTAAACAATTTATTTAAAAGCAAATCTCTTTTTGTTACCTTTGCATCAGTAGTGCCTTCATGCAATTCAATTAGTTTATCCCAAAGTTCTTTTGCTGATTCGGTTGGTCCGATTTTGTTCAGCTCTTCTTTGGTTAGTCCGCACTGGAGGGTGTTCTGCGCTTTGAACTCGATCTGAGCTTTTTTCTTCATTTCCAGGTTCCATCTATCGGGCTTCAGTGGCGCCTTGTTTCCCTCGTCCACTGGTGGTTCGTAGCCAGTTTGCACCGCGAACCATTGATCCATATCGGTTTTGAGATACACTTCCATTCTCCGCTTCCAGTAGGGGAAATCTTCCCCGTTGAAGAGCGGAGGACGAGCAGTGTTGTAACCTTCACTCTGGGCCATATGTGACTTAAAAAAAACAACAAAACTCGTTCCAAGACTAAGTCTTGGATTAGTGGTGTGGTACAAAAAAAAAAGAATAAGTGAAGAGCGACTCGAAATGGTGTTGCACCAAATTTGAGTAAAACTGAACGAACAAAAGAAAAAGATCCAAATTTAAGCAACAATACTTAATTTAGATTGTGCAACGAAAAACACAAAATGCGAAAAACTGGATCTCCCCCGGCTCTTACGGTGGTTGCACCGATTCAGAGCGTACCAACGCTCTGATACCACTTGTAGGACCGATGCACGTGAGAGGGGGGGGGTGAATCACGTGACTTTTAAAATCTTCGTTATAGAATCAGAGTCGATAGAAAATTGTACGATGCTTTGAAAGGCGTGCACAGCGGAAAAATTAAAACGAAAAGCGAAAGCGAAAAATAATAAAAAATTACACGAGGAGTTTTACTTCGTTCGGAGCCTTCGGCGACTCCTACTTGAAGACCCAGGCTCCTTGAGCCTTTCCTGTGGGCAATCCACTAAAAACCTCTACCGGCAAACTCCCGGTAGAGTGATTCGAATACAAGATTAGGTGGAAGTGTAACAACCCTACACTTCCCCTTTTAATAATTTAAGTACAGACAGAACAAAAATTATGTTACCCAACACTTAGATTTATCTGAAGCAGCTTGGGTGTTGGGAGCGATCTTCCGGCAGCGGTCGGACAACGTCGAGTCAAAGCACAAACCGCAGCAGAGGAGCGTGGAAGCAAGAGAGTGCCAAAGCTTGAACCAGAATTTTTTTTTTCTATCTCCTAGAGGGCTTGCTTGCTTCCTTTTATAGTGCCTCGATGCATGATCTTCTCAGCTCAAATTTTATCCATCAGCAAGAAGGAATAATTCAAACAAGATAATGTTTCTATCTTTGCTTCACTTAAATAATTTAAATAAAATTTAATCTGAAAAAGTTAACCAAGAGGTTTTATCCTCTTACCTCACCAAGGCTTTTTGTTTTTCGAAAAAATAATTCAAAATACAATTTAAAAAGAGATTTTATCCTTCTAGCTAGGCTTCACGTGAGAATTTTAAGCATTAATAGGAATAATTAGAAAATAACAATAAGATTTTATCCTTAGTAGGAATAATTTTATTCTCCAAAAAAATAAGAAATATGAATAATTTAAATGAAAATTTATCCTCCACCGAGGCTTTAGATGAGGAATAAATTTATAAAATTAACCTACAAAATCTAATTAGTTCACATATCAAATAAATCCTATAAAATAGAGTTAATGAATTTAGAGTTAATTAGACCCCGTCCAAACCTGGATAAGGATCTAACCAGGACTCAACCGAGGTCACCAAAATGGGCCTAAGTTGGACCGCGCCTACAGTCCTAAAATAGGACCCGTCCTCACTGGTTCGCTCCTCCACTGACTTACCTTACTTACCTCGTGCAACTCTACTCAACTTCTTAACCCACCAGGTCTTCCTGCCAGGGCTCAACCACCGTGGTCTTTTTGCCAAGTTTCAACCAACTTGGGCTTCAGCCAATTGTCAGGCCCCACGAACCCAACTGGACTTCCTACCAGGATTCAACCACCCTGGACTTCAGCCTGGTGTCAGGTCCTAAGTCTTTCAACCCTGCACACTTAGTAAAGAGATCAAAACCAAAAGCAAGCTTAACTTTAACCTATTTGTCATTCATCAAAACCCAAGTTTAACTATTAGTGCAAATTGCACCAACACTTTCCTTTGTCCCCTGCAACAAGAGCAATACCCTTCTCTTTTGGGTCTTTGTTAGCAAGCTCATGTAGTTCCATTTCACAAAAGAAATCATCTAATTTTATAATGGAAAGGTCTTTGGATACCTTGTAGGCATCCACCATGGATGACTACAAGACATTCCTGGGAAAGGACTTGAGTACATACCTTATGAGGTCACGGTTCTCGACCTTCTCATCGATCGAGTGTAAGCCGTTAAGGATCTCTTTGAACCGACCATGAAGCTCGCTCACGGTTTCACTTTCTTTCATGGAATGATTCTGGAGTTGGTTGAGAAAGAGATCCCTCTTCGCTATCCGGGAGTCTCGAGTGCCTTCATGTAGCTCTATGAGCTTGTTCCACAGATCTTTGGCACTTGAGAAAGGACCAACCTTAATGAGTTGATCCTTGGTCATCCCACACTCAAAAGTGACCACTGTCTTGGCATCTGCCTCTCATTTTCTTGTTTGTTCTACTGACCATCTTGATGACTCAAGATCCTTGCCCTCAATATCTTTTGGAGGAGTAAATCCCTCCTTGACTGAGAACCACATGCTAATGTTAGTTTTCAAGTAATACTCCATCCTGCTTCTCCAGTACTGGAAATCTGCTCCATCAAAAAAAGTTGGACGGTTGGTGCTGAAACCTTCTCCTCTTAAAGTCATCTTCTTGCTCTTATGATGTTAATCCGGTTGAAAGAGAACCTTGCTCTGATACCACTTGTTAGGATCTTGGGATGGCTAGAGAGGGGGGGGGGTGTGAATAGCCACCCACCAAAACTCGCTTCTTCCTACAATCAGATTAGCAACGGAAAACAAACAAAGCAGAAATAAACTAAAACAGAGACTAACATAGTGTTTACGGTTCAGGGATAACTTGCCCCTACTCCTTGGTGTGCCCGTAAGGTGGGCGATCCCTTGATCTTCGGAAGATCAGGCTCCGGAATGAATCTGGCTAAAACTTCCTCCTTCTCTGTGGAGTAACCTCTCCACAAATGTCTCAGAAGTATATCAAGTGAAGCACAAGAGACTAGAGAAGAAAGCTTACACAATAGATCCACACCACCTTAAGCACAAGCACCAGTAGTAAGCAGAAAGATCAAGCAAGAAGAAAAATGCAGAGAACACCAACAACTCAACAGCAAAACCCTTCGCAAATTTTCTAATCACCGTTCTCCGTCTTTTTTTCCTCTGCTTCGCCAACATCTTCTTCTTAAGCCTTTCTTCTGCACACATACAGGCGTCGTCACCCACTGACCCTTTCTGAGCTCTCAGCATACTGAAGTCATCCTCTTCAGCTGAAGCTTCAGGTCAGGTGTCGTTGAAACCTGTAAATGTGTATCAAACAAAATAGCACCATGGAAAGTCACCCTTGACCCTTCTTCATACTCCTTCATTAGAATTTCAAAGCTTGTGTTGTCTGCACACTTACAAATTCATTAGCGAAGCAAATCAGAAATCAAAACTGCGCTGACAACAATTTGAATTAAAGTTCAGAGGTGTTGATCGGTCACCTTGACCGATCAGACAACCTCCTAACCCATCGGACTCTATCCTGATTGGTCCAGCAATGTTCTGATTGGTCTCACTGACCGATCAGAGACCAGGGGATCGATCACCAGACCGATCCCTAAACTCACTAGAATTTCAGTCAAAGCACCTGATCGGTCAAGGTGACCAATCAGGCAAGTGTCGGACTGATCAGGATCCATCCTGATCAGTCCAGGTCTGTTCTGATCGGTCGCACCGACCAATAAGAGATTCTTGTGATCGATCCATTGATCGATCACAATCTTTCTGTGACCACACAGAATGTTTGTTGATCGATCACCAGACCGTTCAAAAAACCTTCTGTTTCTTCAGAAGCTTTCTGGATCGGTCAACAGACCGATCAGACATCCTGGATCGGTCTTGTGACCGATCTACTATCAAGAGAGTTTGTGCCAACTCCTTGATCGGATTTTGAACCGATCCAACCTACTTTGCTCTGATCATTTGATTAATTCATGGCCAATTCTGACAATGACTAACTCAAGTTAGACCCTGAGTCTAGCGAACAAGCTCCCTTGCCCTCTCTGACTCAGTCTGGTCCGGAGAACGAGCTACCGAGCCCTCTCCGACTTATCCCGATCCAAAAAATGAGCTACCGAGCCCTCTCTGACTCATCCCGGTCCATAGACTGAGCTACCCAGCCCTCTCTGACCAAAGTCCGGAGAAAAGCTACCGAGCTCTCTCTGACTCATCCCGGTCTAGAGAACGAGCTACCGAGCCCTCTCTGACCAGAGTCCAGAGAACGAGCTACCGAACCCTCTCCGACTCATCCCAGCCCAGAGAACGAGCTGTTGGGTTCTCCCGGCACAAAACAATAAAAACGCAGCAGAAACAAGAACCCACGGGCGATCCATGTGAAAGAAAACTCGTACAAAGCTATCTATCTAATAGATTTATCTACTGTTTATACCTTTGAAGCGTGCCCTTCGGTTATCCCGCTCGTCCAAGATGCGCCGGATCTCTTGCACGTTCAAACGTCCGTGCCTCTATTCGTATCCACACGGACACAATCTCTCAACTTCGGGAGAACTACCTTAGTTGTGCTAGCAACTTGAGGTAGCTCGAAAACACCAAGAACCTTACAGTAAGGTTTCGGCCAAGAGTGGAGGAGAGGAAGAAGAGAAGAAGGGAAGGGGAAAAGCTAAGGCAAGAAGAAGTCATCCAAAGTCACAAGGCCCTCTTTTATAATCATCCCATGAATATGAAGAGGTTTGTGTCTCTTTGGCTTCCCAATAAAGAACACATCTTTTTATGTGGCTCTTTATCATTTCCCATGCAAGAAAAGAATCTTTTCATCCAATGAAGAGAGACTTTTCTCTTTCCTTCATGCAACTCCAACCGAGCCTCTCGGGCTTCCGACTCGGTCTCCTGAGCAAGTCTCCCGAGTGGCGAGCTCCCGACCCAGTCTGCCGAGCTCCGACCCAGTCTGCCGAGTGCCGAACCGATCCGCCGAGCTCCGACTCGGTCCGTCGAGCTCCGACTCGGCCCGCCGAGCTCCGACTCGGCCCGCCGATCTCCGACTCAGCCCGTCGAGCTCCGACTCGGCCCGCCGAGCTCCCAACTCGAGTCCCCCGAACTGACCTCCCGAGTTCCCAACTCGGGCTCAGGTCTCCCGAGTTCCCAACTCGGGCTCAGATCTGCCGATCAACTTTCCCGAAGCATTGTGTCCTTTGTGTGTGACCCAATAGGTTCTCGTGACGTTGGCAATGCGCCTAAACACTTTAGACACATAAGCAATGAGCGACATCTAGCAATGCATCATTGCTACCCAAGTAACAAGAAAAGTCGAGATCCGACTAAACCTCCGTGACTATGATAGTGTATGACCTTGTCCTTCTATCCTTGATATCTAGATTGACCAATGAGGCATAGACCGTGTCATCCTCAATCAATCTTGTGTTTCTTGATCCCCGAGTAGACTCACTCAAACAAATGAGCTCAATATCTCATATTGACTCATTTGAGCATGACCATGCGTTTTAGTAGTCCTACTCGATCAAGGGGCCCACAGATATCACTCCCATCATATGGGAGGGATAGATCCCATCTACATCACTCACATCCCTCCGCATAATTCATTACATACCCAGTGATCGCCTTTATAGTCCACCCTGTTACGGGTGACGTTTGACGATACCAAAGTACATGACTCCTTATATAGGGAACCGTAGTGACTTCAGGTCTAAGGACTATTCATACCAATAGTCACATGAGAAAGTCTATGACACTTATTTGACAATCTATGAAACTTTCTCATGGCGAGTCATTCAGTACACATTCTCCAATGTATACCCATGTGTCAACTTGATATCACATATCCATGACTTGTGAGTTCAAGTCATCAGTTGACCTACATGCTAGTCTCCATGCATCAATATTGTCCCTGAATAATTGATGCTTGACTAGGAATAATTTAGTATAGTGTTCTCTACATTATCTCACTATCGATTCAACCAATCGATATAATGTAGATAAGAACCTACTACACAAGGACATTATTATACTTAGTCATTCGGCACAGAATATAGAGTAAGTATAATAACCAAACATGCCTTTATTAATAATAGAATATGATACAAAATGCCCCTAGTCAATCATCACATAATTGACTCTAGGGCTCCTACTAACAATCTCCCACTAGCACTAGTGCCAATCACCGTAGTATCTAATACCCAGTGACCTGGTATGACCATCATGTTTCTTTTGTGCCAAAGCCTTGGTCAATGGATCCGCGATGTTAGCCTCAGTGGGTACTCTGCATATCCTCACATCTCCTCTATCGATGATCTCTCGAATGAGATGGAAGCGCCGTAGTATGTGTTTGGTCTGCTGATGTGAACGGGGTTCCTTAGCCTGCGCAATAGCCCCATTGTTGTCACAATAGAGGTCTAATGGGTCTGCTATGCTAGGAACCACACCAAGCTCTGTAATGAACTTCCGGATCCAAACAACCTCTTTTGCCGCCTCAGATGCGGCAATATACTCGACCTCTGTTGTAGAATCTGCGACTGTGTCCTGCTTCGAACTCTTCCAGCTCACAGCGCCACCATTCAGGCAAAATACATACCCTGACTGCGATCTAAAGTCATCCCTATCTGTTTGGAAGCTTGCGTCACTGTAACCCTTTACAGCTAGCTCCTCATCGCCTCCAAATATCAAGAAATATTCTTTCGTCCTTCTCAAGTACTTAAGAATATTCTTGACAGCAATCCAGTGACTTTCACCTGGATCTGACTGGTACCTGCTCATCATGCTCAAAGCATACGAGACATCTGGGCGAGTACAAAGCATGGCGTACATGATAGACCCTATAGCGGATGCATAAGGGATCTGATCCATACGGTCTCTCTCCTCCTTAGAAGAGGGACATTGAGTCTTCGAAAGACTCACACCATGTGACATTGGCAGAAATCCCTTCTTGGAATTCTGCATGGCAAAACAATTAAGCACCTTGTCAACATATGTACTCTGACTTAAGCCAAGCAATTTCTTAGATCTATCTCTATAGATCTTGATGCCTAGGATATAGCCTGCTTCTCTTAAGTCTTTCATTGAGAAACAATTCCCGAGCCACGTCTTTACAGACTGTAGTGAAGGGATATCATTCCCAATGAGGAGTATGTCATCTACATACAAGATCAGAAAGATAACTGTGCTCCCACTAACCCTTTTGTAGACACAAGGTTCATCTTCATTCTTAATGAAACCAAACGCTTTGATTGCATCATCGAATCGAAGATTCCAGCTTCTAGAGGCTTGCTTTAGCCCATAAATGGACCTTTGCAACTTACATACTTTTCCAGCATGCTCTGGATCTACAAAACCCTCAGGTTGTGTCATGTACACATCCTCGAGTAGATTCCCATTTAGGAATGCGATTTTGACATCCATCTACCAAATCTCGTAATCATGGTAAGCTGCAATAGCAAGCATGATCCGAATAGACTTAAGCATTGCAACTGGTGAAAAAGTTTCATCATAGTCAATATATACCATGAATTTGCTTGAAACCTTTAGCTATCAATCGCCCTTTATAGGTATGCATGAGTCCATCCATGTCAGTCTTTCTTCTAAAGACCCACTTACACCCAATGGGTTTAATCCCCTCAGGTGGATCAACCAAAGTCCATACTTGGTTAGTGTACATGGATTCCATTTCGGACCTCATGGCTTCTAGCCATTTCTCAGAATCTGGGCTCATCACAGCTTCTTGATAGGATGTGGGCTCATTCAACTCAATGAGCGTAACGTCATCATGGTCAGACAAGAGAAAAGAGTATCTCTCAGGCTGACGACGTATCCTATCAAATCTGCGAGGAGGTTGGTCTACTTGAACATCTTGTTGTTCTACAACTTCTTGTGCAACAACCTCATGATCCACAACATCTTGTGGTGCTTGTTCAATATCCATTAAGGCCTCAGTGCTATCTGTATCTTGAACTTCTTCAAGATGGATTTTACTCCCACTAATTCTTCTAGAAATAAACTCCTTATCTAGAAAGACGACATTTCTAGCGACAAACACTTTGCCTAGTGTGGGGTTGTAAAAGTAATATCCCTTTGTTTCCTTGGGATATCCTACAAAATAGCACTTATCAGATTTGGGTCCTAGTTTATCTGAGACTTGATGTCGAACGTAAGCCTCACAACCCCAAATCTTTATAAAAGACATCGTGGGACTCTTCCCAGTCCATATCGTATATGGTGTCTTTATGACGACCTTTGATGGAACTCCGTTAAGGGTGAAAAGAGCTGTCTCTAGAGAGAATCCCCAGAAGGAAGTAGGAAGATCTATCTGACTCATCATCGATCGTACCATATCCAATAGAGTACGATTTCTCCGCTCGGACACACCATTCCACTGTGGTGTTCCAGGTGGAGTGAGTTGGGATATGATTCCACACTCTGCTAGATGGTCACAAAACTCTTGGCTAAGGTATTCACCTCCTCGATCTGATCGAAGTATCTTAATGCTTTTGCCAAGTTGGTTTTGTACTTCACTCTTGAACTCTTTGAACTTTTCAAAGGATTCTGACTTGTGTTTCATAAGATACACATAGCCATATCTACTGATATCATCAGTGAATGTGATGAAGTACTGATAGCCTCCTCTAGCTGCGACATTGAAAGGGCCACATACATCAGTATGTATGAGTCCTAACAATTTTGTCGCTCTTTCACCGTGTCCACTAAATGGAGTCTTGGTCATCTTGCCTAGAAGACAAGATTCACATGTCTCATATGATTCAAAATCAAATGAGTCCTGCAATCCATCCTTATGGAGCTGGGATATGTGACTCTCATTTATATGTCATAAGCGACAATGCCAGAGATATGTTTGGTTCAAATCATTTGGTTTGAACCGTTTGGTATTTATGTTATAGATTGGGTTCTCTAAATCTAGAACATAGAGTCCATTCATCAATGGTGCATTACAATAGAACATATCATTCAGCATGATAGAACAACATTTGTCCTTTCTGGTAAATGAAAACCCTTTCTTGTCCAAACAAGAGACTGAAATAATGTTCTTAGTTAATGCGGGTACATAAAAGCATTCTTCTAGTTCTAGGATAAGCCCAGTGGGCAAGGACAAGGAATAAGTTCCTACAGTAATAGCAGCAACTCTTGCTCCGTTGCCTACTCATAGGTCCATCTCGCCCTTGGTCAATGATCTAGCTCTTTGAAGGCCCTGCACATTAGTACAAATGTGAGAAGCACATCCGGTATCTAATACCTAAGAAGAAGAGATAGATAGATTGACTTCTATAACAAAAATACCTGAGGCAGAAGTCTCACTTCTTTTCTTCTTTGCTTCCTCTAGGTAATGTTTGCAGTTCCTCTTCCAATGTCCGGTCTCACCACAATGGAAGCGGGTCCCTTCCTTAGGCACTTTGCCTTTGGCTTTGGATGTAGTAGAATTGGCCTTGCCTTTGGCTTGGGTCTTACCCTTGCCTTTAGACTTCCATTTGCCTTTGCCTTTGTTAACCATCAGTACATTACTGGTCTTGGCTTTCTTGAGATTGGGCTTAGCAATTCTCAACATGCTGAGCATCTCAGGTAAAGGCTTATCAATTTCATTCATGTTGTAGTTCATGACAAATTGATTATAACCCTCTGGCAACGATTGCAGGATAAGGTCTGTTGCCAATTCTTGGCCCAGTGGGAATCCTAGTCTTTCAAGGTTCTCCACATACCCAATCATCTTGAGTACGTGAGTCCCTACAGGAGTTCCCTCTTGCATCTTACATGCAAATAGGGCTTTGGACACCTCAAACCGCTCGTGCCTAGCTTGTCCTTGATATAGTTGTTTTAGATGCTCAACCATATCATATGCATTCATGTTCTCATGTTGCTTCTGAAGCTCAGAGTTCATGGTGGCAAGCATGAAGCATGATACATTCAATACATCATCCTGATGCTTCTTATAAGCATCCTTTTCGGCACGAGTGGCGGTAGCGCCAGGTGCTTCTGGAAGGGGTTGCTCTAGGACGTACAGTTTTCTTTCTTGTTTGAGGACTATCCTCAAATTTCTGTACCAATCCAGAAAATTTGCTCCGTTGAGCTTGTCCTTCTCAAGGACAGATCGCAGAGAGAGAGTATTCAACGTATTAGACGACATGGTGATCTACAACAATACAACATGCAGAGATAAGTATCATATCTAGATCATTTAATTAGGCCTTTAATTAAATGATGCTCCCACTAAATCGTAGAGCTTTTGTAGGGGCTAGTCATGGATGTAGGCAAACTCATTTTGTCCACACTACTAGCTCCAAACCAAATGGCGACTATATTTATGTGGGACAAGATCCAAATTATACTTCATCTTGAGTTAGCTTTGGCTAATCGCCCAAGACTAGGTACAATTCGGTAGGTAACATTTTACCAATTACATCGTATGCAACTCTTGAAAAAGGGTCAAGATCCACGTCATTACACATCATCTTGAGTTAGCTTTGGCTAATCGCCCAAGACTTAGTATAATTTGTTCTCTTACCCAATTTTCTCAACTTTTGGGATATGCCTCTAAGTTTCTCAATCCAATTGAGGTGACTTAGTTAAGTCTCACCCAAAGTTCGATAGCGGGACATCACAATTGTCCTCTCGCACTCTACCAAGATAAAATGCGTTGCTTCGCTTTGGCAGAACCCAACAACAAATGATCGAGGTAGTTTATCAGTACCAAACTTTGGTAGGCATATGGAGTTGACTTAATTAAGATAAACATTTTGTCTAATCATGCATCACATACACACATAGCATATATCAGCATATAAGCAAGAAATGTGACATGGTTATGGCCCGTATACTATGATCTTCTCAAGCCAATGAGAAGATCAATGGTCAACCTAAGGATAACTTCTTCTCCAAGAGCATCCTCCGGCCATCATGTGTGGTTGGTATCCTCCTTGTAACTTCATTCTTCAATGGGCACTCCATTCTTCTTTTGCACATTACAATGTAGGAAAACTCGAGTTACATTCGAGTCTAAATCTAATTTTACAATTAGGAAGAATAGATACAAGGCACGACACGCATGCCGTATTATGAATTACAACATGCACACCACACATACATCCAATCACATTGGGGTTAAGGCCATAACCATTCACCATGTCATCATACACAATAGACTTAGGACATTGATTTTATTATGAGTGCAAAAACAAAATCTGCCGCTTGAGCAGAAACTCACGGCGGGTCTCCCATTCCCGAGACAGTCTCGGGGTCTCCTTCCCCGGGATGACCCGAGCGCCTGTCTTCCCGAGTGGCCTCGGGAAGCCTTGGCTCGGTATGACCACAGTGGTCTGTCTTCCCGAGTGGGAGGTCGGGAGCCCGACTGCTACAATAAATAGTTATATGTAACTCATAAAATCTTGTCCTACTTCTATATCACATATAAAAGCACAAAAACTTTGTACAATCTTTCGCAAGTGGCTCTGATACCACTGTTGGGTTCTCCCGGCACAAAACAATAGAAACGCAGTGGAAACAAGAACCCACGGGCGATCCATGCGAAAGAAAACTCGTACAAAGTATCTATCTAATAGATATTTCTACTTTTTATACCTTTGAAGCGTGCCCTTCGGTTATCCCGCTCGTCCAAGATGCGCCGGATCTCTTGCACGTTCAAACGTCCGTGCCTCTATTCGTATCCACACGGACACAATCTCTCAACTTCGGGAGAACTATCTTAGTTGTGCTAGCAACTTGAGGTAGCTCGAAAACACCAAGAACCTTACAGTAAGGTTTCGGCTAAGAGTGGAGGAGAGGAAGAAGAGAAGAAGGGAAGGGGAAAAGCTAAGGCAAGAAGAAGTCATCCAAAGTCACAAGGCCCTCTTTTATAATCATCCCATGAATATGAAGAGGTTTGTGTCTCTTTGGCTTCCCAATAAAGAGCACATTTTTTTATGTGACTCTTTATCATTTCCCATGCAGGAAAAAAATCTTTTCATCCAATGAAGAGAGACATTTCTCTTTCCTTCATGCAACTCCGACCGGGCCTCTCGGGCTCCGACTCGGTCTCCTGAGCAAGTCTCCCGAGTGGCGAGCTCCCGATCCAGTCTGCCGAGCTCCGACCCAGTCTGCCGAGTGCCGACCCGATCCGCCGAGCTCCGACTCGGTCCGCCGAGCTCCGACTCGACCCGCCGAGCTCCGACTCGACCCGCCGAGCTCCGACTCGGCCCGCCGAGCTCCGACTCGGCCCGCCGAGCTCCGACTCGGCCCGCCGAGCTCCGACTCGGCCCGCCAGCTCCGACTCGGTCTCTCTTGGGTTCCCAACTCGAGTCCCCCGAACTGACCTCCCGAGTTCCCAACTCGGGCTCAGGTCTCCCGAGTTCTCAACTCGGGCTCAGATCTCCCGAGTTCCCAACTCGGGCTCAGATCTGCCGATCAACTTTCCCGAAGCATTGTGTCCTTTGTGTGTGACCCAATAGGTTCTCGTGACGTTGGTAATGCGCCTAAACACTTTAGACACATAAGCAATGAGCGGCATCTAGCAATGCATCATTGCTACCCAAGTAACAAGAAAAGTCGAGATTCGACTAAACCTCCGTGACTATGATAGTGTATGACCTTGTCCTTCTATCCTTGATATCTAGATTGACCAATGAGGAATAGACCATGTCATCCTCAATCAATCTTGTGTTTCTTGATCCCCGAGTAGACTCACTCAAACAAATGAGCTCAATATCTCATATTGACTCATTTGAGCATGACCATACGTTTCAGTAGTCCTACTCGATCAAGGGACCCACAGATATCACTCCCGTCATATGGGAGGGATAGATCCCATCTACATCACTTACATCCCTCCGGATAATTCATTACATACCCAGTGATCGCCTTTATAGTCCACCCTGTTACGGGTGACGTTTGACAATACCAAAGTACATGACTCCTTATATAGGGAACCGTAGTGACTTCAGGTCTAAGGACTATTCATACCAATAGTCACATGAGAATGTCTATGACACTCATATGACAATCTATGAAACTTTCTCATGGCGGGTCATTCAGTACACATTCTCCAATGTATACCCATGTGTCAACTTGATATCACATATCCATGACTTGTGAGCTCAAGTCATCAGTTGACCTACATGCTAGTCTCCATGCATCAATATTGTCCCTGAATAATTGATGCTTGACTAGGAATAATTTAGTATAGTGTTCTCTACATTATCTCACTATCGATTCAACCAATCAATATAATGTAGATAAGAACCTACTACACAAGGACATTATTATACTTAGTCATTCGGCACAGAATATAGAGTAAGTATAATAACCAAACATGCTTTTATTAGTAATAGAATATAATACAAAATGCCCCTAATCAATCATCACATAATTGGCTCTAGGGCTCCTACTAACACGAGCCACCGAGCCCTCTCTGACCAAAGTCCGGAGAACGAGCTACCAAGCCCTCTCCGACTCAGCCTGGTCCAGAGAACGAGCTATCGAGCCCTCTCTGACCAGAGTCTGGAGACCGAGCTACCGAGCCCTCTCCGACTCATCCCGGTCTAGAGAACGAGCTACCGAGCCCTCTCCGACTCATCCAGGTCCAGAGAACGAGCTACCGAGCCCTCTCTGACCAGTACACTTAATCCGAACTTAACTATCTAATCTCAATTCTCACTCAATCGAACTTATATCGAAGTCAACATCAAAACAACAATCAGGTCAGACTGCATCAACACCATGGTGCGAGCTCCCCCTCAAACTTCGGTTAGTAGATCACTGGTCCAACCATTTTTTAGAATTGTTGTAGTTGGCGGTTAGTCCTTCTGCGACGTCCTAGCTCTAATACCACTTGTCGAGTCGAGGTGGACTGATAAGAGGGGTGAATTGCCGCTGTAAAATAAAAATAAATCTTTTGTGCAACTCACAAAGATTCCAGATTAGTTGCTACAATTAAATAAGATAAGCATAAACTAACTCAACTAGTAGAAAGGCTAAGACACAAAAATTACGTTGTTGCAACCTAGATGGTTGCTAATCCAAGACGGTTGAAGCTTACTATGAAAATGTCCATTTGACGGAAAAGGCTTTTACAAACATTGTAGCATGAGACAAAAGCTAGAAGAATTACAATTAATCTGTTAAAAATCTCTTTAAGTTCTAAGTCTATTTATAGGTTAAGGAAATTAATCATTACCGTTGATCATAGATAAATTTAATTATTAACCGTTAATGAAAAGATAAATTTTATCTTTTATAAAGCTTATTGTTTTAAAAAATAAGGTTAATCTTTTAAACGGTAGAAGCTTCTGTCCGATTAAAGGATAGTAATTATTCTTTAATTGAATATAGATAAATTTAATCCTTAACCGTTTAATTAAAAGTTAAATTTTATCTTTTATAAAGTTTATCATTTTAAAAGATAGTTTAATCTTTTAAACGGTAAAAGCTTCTGTGCATGCAAGCTGTCCACGTGTGTTGCTTGCTCAAAGTCTTTGGTCAAGCCTCCATGCTTCTCTAATAATTTTGGTCAAATATGGTCCAAGTCAAAACTTTAACTTGGTTAAAGTCAACAGAGTTGACTTTTTGGTAGACGCTTTGTTTTGGTGATTTCTGACCAACCGGAGTTAGGCTCACCCGAACTTGACTCTGGTCTTTCGCCCATCGAGCGTCCTTCCTCCCAACTTCTCATCCCTCCGATGTCGCGCACGTCTTTCTCGCTCCTCCGATATATTCTTCCATAACTGTCGCGTCCCTCGGATGTACCGAGCCCAATGGCTCCTCCGCTCCTAAGCTCCTACACAATTAGACAGAGGGATCAAAACCACAACAGGATCTAACCTAACTTGGTTGATCACATCAAAACCAATTGAGGTGTCAACACCTATTACAATCTTTGAAAGCTCACTAAATATTGGGAAAGATGAATTATAATTATTGTTATTGATTCCCAACTCTAGTGGTTATTTATAGCCTAACGGTCAAAATAAATGTTTGATGACGTGACATTATGGTACCTCAGTTGATACTCGAGGCGTCTCAGTTGGATAAAATATAATCCACACAGCCAATGGTTCATTATTTGAAATTTTCATCTGAGGCGTATTGGTTCCAACCTGAAGCGCCCTAGTTTCGACCTAAGGCATCTCATTTCCAACTTGAGGCATGTTGGGAATTAACTGAGGTGCATCAGTTCGGAATCTTCGCATATTCAATTATGCTCATTCGAGGCGTTTGCCAAGGCATCAGAGACGCCTCAAACGTTGAGTGCTCCAAAGTCAACTATCGAGTTGATCTTCTTCGGACTCCGATCACATGGGTGATTTCCAACCGCCCAGGGTTGAACTCGCCCAAACTCAACTTCGACTTTTTCTTCAAGAAGACTTCCTCTCCAGCTTCTCGTCGTTCGGACATCATGTGTGTCCTTCTCGTCCACCGATGTACTCTTCCATACTTCTCGTCCCTCAGATATACCGAGTCTGTCGACTCCCTTCCTGTGTCACCCTTCTCGTTCACTGCGTTTTCCGCTCGATTTCTTGTGTTCTTAAGCTCCTGCTAGTTCCACATTCATATGTAAACAGGTGAATACAAAAACTAAGTAGGTCATCATATAGCAGGAGGGTATTTCTCTACTTCAACGGAATCAATTCTGGCTTAATTTGACAATTTTACTATGTGATGGGCACCACTATGTTGAGAGTCAAGCGAGGTGAGGATGATTAAGTTAGTTGTTTGATAAAGTTGAGTAAGTTTAGAAGGACGAGGGGAAAACGGCGTCACGAGCCCATCAATCTGAACGATCGAATGATTTGGCACGCCAATTGAGTTAGGTGGATTGAACGTGACGATGGGTTGGTCGATCGTGGGAGTCTTTAAGCAGTCTTAATATATTCGTCCAAGTGAGTTGATCAAGCCCAATTAATGGGTTTTTTTTACTACAAATCTAGTTAAGCAAAATTTGTGGTTAGGTTAATCGGGGTTCGAATATCCGGTTTAGGACACACACAACTTTATGGTGATGAATGACCTATTGAAATCGGCTGCCAACGTATTATCCTGAATGTTTTTGGATTTATTTGGTGGACGATTTCATTTTCAGGATTAATCGGGTGTGTGAACATTTGAATTAAAAACAATATATTTTAAAAAATCATTTTCTAATTTGTTGCGGTGTGAGAATGAATGCCAGGGACTAAACGTGCCGTTTTAAATGCTACGTACGATCAGTTCCGGTACGATTCGTCCTTGTATTTGTTTCCTCAAAAAATAAATTCAAATGAAACACCGCACCGCCACCTCTCGACGTTATCCATAAAAAATATAGCCCTCAGAGCTAACACCGCACCGCCACCTCTCGACGTTATCCATAAAAAATATAACCCTCAGAGCCATCGTAGAACAGTAAAATAATTAATCATAATCTCAAATATTCACGAATCCTTAATTATAATATATTTTATAAAAAAAATTTATTCAAATAAGACGTAACTCAGATACGTTGGACTTCTAGACCGTTCATTATGAATATTTTTTTATTTATCCTGATGATTGATGAAAAAATTTTATAGAGTCGAATTAATTATCCCAAATTTATCACCTATCCGATCTAATATTTTTTTTCCATAGAAATGAAAATATAACTCATGAACAATGCAATTCACGTTTCATTTTTTTTTAAATTTCTTCTAGTATAATTTTTAATTCTCGGGAGGTTGAAGGCTCACATGGGCACATAAATTGGGTCATCAGTCAGACGACGGAGAATAATTGACTTCGAAGAACTCATTCACACGTTAGTTTCCCTTTTGTTCATTAAAAAACAAATAATAATTGCAGCCGGACCTAAATTTCAGAAATTATTATTTTAGATACTTAATTCTCATAATATCAAAAGAAAACATCATATGCTCAGTGAAAAATTCTGACGAATTCATCGTACCTCCCAGAATATAGTTTGATTCGGGATGATAACTAAAAGTTGCCGATGATATCCAAGCGATAATCAAACGTGTACATATAAAGTGCATATCATTTATTGAATTTTTCATTAAATGTTTTCACTGAATATATGGGAGTTCATATCAAAATTACTAAACGCATTCTCGTTATATTCCTCGTGCTCTTGTTGCTCTAAAAAAATTCTCTTTTTTAATTAATTTTTTTAATTATTTAAGGATTTTTTAAAAAATATATGTATTTTAATTTGAAAGGATTCAGCACATCAATTAGTTTCATTTTATACCATTTGAAAATTTAGGATTTTGGTATTTTTTTTAAATCAAATGAGTCCTAAAAACCGATTAGTAACATTGGTTTGTATATATCGTTATACCATTTTAATATATTGTGATAAGTTTTATCAAGTATTTATAGATTTAAAAATTTATTAATCTTAATTTAAGTTATTAATTCAAATATGAAGATATAATTATATTAAAAAGATAGGAAATTTTAGAAGTATATTAATTTTGATTTAAAATGATTAAATTTTTTTAACATCAATTAGAAGGAATTGACGTACGGTAGAATCTAAAACTATTTAAAATTTTAAAAATTTAATATTTTTCAAATTAATTTTTTTTAAAATTCTATTGACGGTGTTAATTACTTAGTATCTTTATTCTAGACTTTATATCAAAATTAGTATGAACAAGTTTAAAACATGTACAAATGAGAAATCCCGAAAGCAGCTCATCAGCCAGAAAAATTGAAATCTCGAACAAATACAACCTAACAAAATCTAATAAAATACAAAAATACACAGTCAATGCTGTAAAGCCTGAGTCAAACGCAGCATGTTCTTCGTCTCAGCGTTTGAATGAATGAATGAATGAATGAATGAATTCCCACTGATGATGGGCTGCAGTATAAAGCCAGGAAGGAACCAGGCGGCGACTGAGTCCTGGCCGGTGAATCGTTCGCCAATGAGGAAGCAGCAGCGGCAGCAGCAGGGTGTGGCGGCGGGAGAAGAGAGGGAGCCGCCCAAAGGGCATGTGCCGGTGCTGGTCGGGCTGGGGCCGGAGCTGCGGAGGTTCACGGTGAGGGTGGAGGAGCTGACGCACCCGAGCTTCGTGAAGCTGCTGGACATGGCGGCCACGGAGTTCGGGTACCGGCAGGAGGGAGTGCTCAGGATTCCTTGCGAAGAAAACCGATTTGTGGAGGTGATGCAGGAGATCACCGGCAAATCTGTTCGATAGAATTCCTCTTTGCAATCATCCAGTGAATTCTCATTCTGTTTATTTCAGATTGAAGGAGTCGAGAGTAAAAAAAAAAATGGATATACATTTTGTTTTTTACTTTTTTTTTTATCTCATTTCTTCTTCTTATATAAAATGAATATAGATGGAAAATGTTTAATTTATTTGTTTAGTTATTTATTTCAACGTGGATGGATATTATGTAATTTATCCTTCTACTTATTTTACTTATTCTAATGGATAAAAAAAGGGGAAATAACCATGGTCTTCCCGAATTTGACCATCAAGTCTAATCTAATAAACTTTAAATTATTTTTAAAATTTTATTATATAATTTAATGTAAATAGAATAAATATGGTAATAATTTAAGTTACGTGATTTACGATTTGCTGACCAAACAAATAACTTATTTTTTTAAGATGGAGCATTTGAATATTTAAAAATAATAATATATTATATTAAAAAATTGAGTTACTTACTAAAGTAAATAGTCTTTATATTAAGAGGTGTGTTAAATCTCTTTCTACTTAGCTCGACATCAAAAATAGGTTATGTCCGACATGATCTACGACAACCCGAGTCTGATGAAATACAATATCCTTACAAATTTGTTAAATTTGAAACGTATCCGATTCAGTTGATTTATTTTTCTATATGAGAATAAAAAATGATATAATTCATCCCAAATGAATTTTATTTATTGATCCTGTCACGAAGTGAGGTGACAGTCCCACGGGCCAGACGGCCTCCCAGGAGTCACGAGCCGGTGAGGTGGCCGATTGCCGGCCGTGCCTCGCCCCGTCCCTGCAAAACAGAGACCGTCAGTTGACCCGCCGAGGGAATCCCCGGTCAGACACTCCGACGGTCAAGTCAGTCTCCGAGGGCAGATGAGCAAAAACTGAATTGAAACGAAACAAGAGATGCGAGAACTCGCGCGCGCGTACCTGCGGTAAGGGGAGTGCCGAGCTTTTATAACCGGGGGAAGCTGACAACCCTTGTCCGCATAGGTGGGACCGGGGTGTGATGACTGTCAACCCGCATAGAGCACAGAGGAGACACGCGACATGGCGCGGGGTGCTCCGGCAGTACGTAAGTACTGGGTGCGCAGTACGAGGGTACTGGAAGCGCAGTACGAGAGTACTGGAAGCGCAGTACAAGAGTACTGGATGCGCGGTATGGCCGCGTGGAGATGTCAAAGGTAGGTGAGGCGTGAGGAACCCCGTTAACAGGGCCGTACCCCGGAAGTAAAGATGTGAGGGGGTGCGCGGGCGGGACAGCCCGTGCCCCGAGCGCCGACTGGCAGGTCCGTGTGTCGGGGACCGAGTCGGGTAAAGACCAGGGGGCGTGGGCCTCCACGCGTCCGACTGGTAGGGAGAGAAAAGGGAGCACAGGGTATGCCCTGCGTCGGGGGTTATCACGCGACCTGACCTTGCCGAGGGTGTTAAACTCTGCTCTGGGTCGAGGGTGAACTAATGTAAGTGACTAGGCCTTTTACAGAGTCGGCTGGCTGGGAGGCGGCCCAGCCGCCCTTTCAGATGATCTGATGGACCCGTCCCCCCGTCCTTCCCTGTGGAAGGTTTTCCGGGCGTGGGGCCCTATTCGGTGATAGGGCGATTGACCTGTCTACCAGGCCCTCGTGGCGCCAGGCTGGCCTGCGGGCCCGGCCTATGCTCCTACCCGTAGGTAAGGCCGGGATCATAAGCGTCCCCCTCGAGTCTAGTCGAAGGAGGAGGCGAGTCCGACTGACTGGACCATCTTCATTTTACGAAAGCCTGGCGCAATTGGGGGAGGGGGGGGGGAATCTGGGTCTCGTCTGGGGCCTTTTCTGCAGGCTTGTCGAGGCCTAGGGATCCCGGCCGGCTGATGAAACCACGCTGTCTTCCTTTTTACTACTGACGGTTCCGTATCCCTAGGCGACTAAGGACTTCTCGTCACTGCCGCTTACAACTGGGGAGGATTCCACATGTCTGGTCCCCCTTTCCTTCTTCAATCACCGAGGTAGTTTATCCATTCCCCGAGGAACGAGGTTGGGCGCAAGGCGCTCTGCTTTTTGGGCCCCCTAGGCCTGCTCCTGCAGCTGCTGCTGCCCGCCGCTTTTGCCATGGCCCACCATCAGTTGGCCTTGTCATCCTACATAGCCGCGTAAAGTCCGTTCGTCTTTCACTCCAGCGCATTGTCTTCTCCTTTCCGGCTAGGGTTGCGGTTACTACTTGGTGCTTTCTTTCGTGGGCTGGTCTTTCTACCTTCTTCAGGCCCCCATGGCTTCTTCGTCTTGCGACCCTCATCCCTGGTATGTCACGGCGAGGACCGTCCTCACCCGCGGTGACCTCGAGAACATCAGGGCGGAGTTTCATATTCCGTCCAACCATGACCTTCGGCTGCCTTCCCCCGCGGATCAACCAGCCATACCGCCGAGGTACTACATCACTATTTCGAGGGATCATCTGCGGGCGGGCTTGCGTTTCCCCATCCATCCCTTCATTGCCTTAGTGTGCCGCTACCTCCGCATCAACCTGTCTCAGCTGACCCCTAACTCCATCCGCCTCCTATGCGAGTCCGCCATCCTCTTCCTGTTGTATCGCTGTTCTTCCCACGCCGAACTTTTCCACCATTTCTTTTATCTGAAGAAACAGGAGTGGGGCAAGTTTGTTTTCCAGGCTCGCTCGGGGACCTCCTTCCTTTCCTCCCTTCCTTCCGCCAGCAGGGGTTGGAAGGAGAAGTTTTTCTTTATCCGCCCCGTGACCTTCCCGACCTGGCCGCTCAACTTCCGGCGGGACTTTCCTCAAATGCCTCCTCATCACACGGATCCCCGGAAGTTTCCTCCCTTCGAGCATGCCCTTTCTTTATTCAGGGACAAATACTTCCCCATCGGGCCGCTTTTGGCTGAGAACATTTTGTCCGCGTTTGGCCTTAGTCCAGCGCCCTTCATTCGCCCGGCTTCCTTAAGTAAGTGGTTTTTCCCTGTTATTTAGCCTCTACCATCTCTTGACTTTTGCTTTCTAACCAGCCGAGATGATGTGCACGACTGCTCCCAAGAGGGGTTTCGGGTTGGAACATGCTGAGGAAATGGAGGAGCGTCTCCGAACGGTGATAAGGGAGCAGCGGGTGCAGGCTGTGGAGCAGCGGGTGCAGGCTGCGGAGCAGCGGGTAATGCAAGGGCGGCGCTTAGCCCTGATGACCGAACAGGGAGCTTCTCCGTCCGGCTCTCTTTCTCCTGCTTCCTCTGCCGAAGAAGGGAAAACTCCACCGTCGGGCTCAGAGGATACCCGACCTCTGAGTTGTTCCCTGCGACGGCCCGGGGGCGCCGGTTCTGCGTCTGCCCCGGCCGACCCCCTGGAGGCCTCCTCTAGTCGGCCTATCAAAAGACAGAGAGGTGAAGCGTCGACCACCATCCTTCCAGCGCTACCACCACCTCTTTCTGCAGTGTTACCAATGGATCTAACGGTGTTGCCTCTAAGGGAGGCCTCCCCGCCTTGCCCGGAGGGACCTACCAGCGAAGGCTTGTTGCATGTGTTGCCGCCCTCGCTATCTGACTGGCGTCTGAGCATGTCCTTGCCAAGCTGCACCGCCCCTATGCGGTTGAGGGACGTCCGGCTATATAGCCCAATCTCAGACAGATTCATGGTCGGCCTGCGGGGGAGTAGCTCGGTGAGCCCTGCTGTTGGGGCAGATGACTTCATGGCCCTGGCTACCCAGGTATGTGTCCATTAGTTGGGGGGGGGGGGGGGGGGCGAGCCTCCTTCCTTTTTTGGCTGACGGGTTTGTTTCTTACAGTCCTGGGCCCAAAGCTACAGCATGAGTGTAGCTATGCTAACTCACGCCAAGGCCCGGTGTCGCGCCGAGAGGCGTGTGGAAGACCTTGAGGCTCGGCTCCGTCACACCCAGCTGTCTTCGGATACCGACTCATTGAACGACTTGAGGGCGGAGGCTATCGGCCTCTAGGACATGCTGCGCCAGACCTAGGAGGAGCTGAAGGTCGCTAAAGCTCAGATTGCTGCTGCCGATGCCGAGGTGGTTCGAGCGAAAGAGCGGGCGATCCAGGTCAAGTAGGCTCACCTCCGCGATCGCAAGCACAAGGGCGAGTTGCAAACGGAACTTCTGAAGGCCAGGTCATACCTCCCCTGGGCCAACGAGGAGATTTTGTCCCTTCGGACGCAGCTGGCGGCTGAGAAGCAGGCGACAGGTTCCCTTAGGAACCATCTTCAGGATTTGCGGGGCCTTCGTCCGGCTTGGGACGCTGCTCAGGTGGAATTAAGGGAGCTCCGCGAGCGACAGGCGTCCTGGGTTGCCTTGCAGGCGGAGCTAGCGGAGCTGCGTGCTTATAAAGAGGCTGAAGCGGGTCGATTAGAGGACCACCGCTTGGAGTGTTTGAATGATCCGACCCATGCTGCCGAGATTTCCCGACGGTTTGTGGATGTGATGATGCAATACGACCTTAACATAATCCGCCATCTCAGGCTAGGTGGGTATTTGTCTCCTGATATGCCCCCCGATGCAATTTCACTCCCGGACCTGTGCGGGGATCTGCCTCTCTCCGTGACTGATCAACTCTTCAAGTGAAGCAAGTGTTTCTGCCTTTTCCGTTTCTCTGTAATGCGCGGGACTTCTTGCCCTGGTTTTTGTAAGGCTCCTGAGTCTTTGAATGTGACACTTTCCGTTTTTACTTGTTTGAGTAGCGTTTCCTTTCGACCTTGGTAGATGAGTGAGCGGACCAGGTGACAGCTCACTGATGGTCATTCCTTCAGACCGCGAGACGGATGTCCCCTTTTAGTGCTTGCTTGTGAGGGTCTTCGGTCTTATGGGGTCTGCTCAGGATCAGGGCTTATGTCTGAGCATGAGAACCCTATCCCTAGAGGTACATAGCTCGTAGGAGTTCTTGCTTCTCGCTGAGCG